>JAEMWC010000044.1:1205000-1340000 GCA_016490735.1 Pachyseris speciosa | reverse complement strand
ATGGTTAGTTCTGTTGCTGACTGCTATTGTAGGCCAGTTGAGAATACTTCCCCTGATCCACCGCCACCAGAAACAGATCAAGCGCCTTGAATGTCATCAGAAAATTGGAGCAGGTCAGATGCAGATCAAATTCACGGCAAATATCGTATGTATAGTAACAGTTTACCTGGCATTCAATCTGCCAGTTCTTCTTATCACTTCAATGCACCAGATAATGCACATTAACATCGACACATACAACTTTTACAGCTGGGCAGAAACAGCAGCCTTTTTTAACTCTTCTCTCAATCCGCTGATTTGCATTTGGAGAGTAAAGGCAATCCGCAAAGCGATTGCAGAGCTCTGGCCGAGAATAAAAGGTGGAAAATTTCAAGAATCACCATTGGAACTGCCAAGCAATAATGTTGTTTTAGTCCGATTCAGACAGGTTCAGGAAGGCTAGAGTGTTAAACGATGCCAAGTAGTTGAACTGATAGAATTTTGTTCTGTGAATACGAGGTACGTGTACCACAGAAGCAAACTTGCAATGCAAGTGCTTGTGATCTGCTACTCTTTACTTGTGTTCATGAAACTGAACATGGGCTTGCGGAAGATTTGATCCGTAGCTCTCGGACTTTGCATGCCACCTAATATTTTCATCACTGATTGGTCGAGCTGACACGATTTTGTCCAAATTAGACCTACACGTATGACAGTCCTTAACCGACAGCTTGTAGTCTTCAAACTAGGGCACTTTAGTGCTATAAAGGACGTTATTATAGAACGCTAAAATCGACAGCAAAATACTTGGCATGTCGAAAAGCACTGAGGGGTCAACAAAAAAACACGCTTACTCTAAGACAATAATCTCAATATATTTCGCATGAAAAGCACGCTCTCATATTCGCCCTTGGAATTCAGTTCCTCAACTCATGCTCGCGGTCCGCATTCTAATGTTACTGGAGTGAGCTTTAATCTACCTGTGACTTCTCACGCGGGGACTGATCATGCAAAAGGTCAAGCATTTGGGTACGCGATTAGAATTACCCACGTGATCATCACGTCATGTTGGCAACAAGGGCATGTGCGATTCAATTTGGTAGCATAATTAATAATAATAATAATAATAATAATAAAACATTTATAATGCGCAAATTCCATAAACTGTTCAAATGCGCATGACAAGATTAAAAACGGAATAAAAAGGCTAAAAAGCTAAAATTACAATTAAGAGTAAACTTACAAGGATTTAAAAAGTTAAAATTACAATTAAAAAGAAACTCGTAATAATAAAAGCAACTATGATAACAATGCATGACAGGAAAGGTGAGTTTTTAGCTTGGCTTTAAAATACCAACTGTGCTAGCGCTTCTTATGTCAAATGGTAACGCATTCCACAGTTTCGGTGCAGCACAGGGAAAAGAACGATCACCTAGTGTAGCCTTAGATTTAAAACGCGGATAACTAAGTAAACGTTTATCGCTAGAATTCCTTAGATTATATTTAGATGGGAGCCTAAGAGAAATGAGAGACGATAAATAAGTAGGCGTTAAAAAATTAAGAATCTTAAAAGTAATTAAAAGTATTTTAAACTCAATTCTGCATCTAATCGGTAACCAGTGTAATTCATAAATAAGAGGCGTAACATGATATAATTTCTGTTCTCTAAAAATCAGTCTGGGGCAAGCGCTCTGTACTCGTTGTAGCTTATTCAACAAGAGGTCTGGTAGTCCATATAAAAGACCATTGCAATAGCCAAGGCGACTTGTTATGAATGCATGGACAAGTATCTCAGTTGACTGCCGTCAGTGAAAGATACTTTCTGATCCGACGAATATTATAAATATAGTAAAATGAGGAGGCACAGATTTTTGTGATGTGTGATGCCATGGACAGCCTGGAATCAAACCAACAACCAAGATTTCTCACGAGTTGCACGGGATGAATATCTGAGTCACCCACACGAATACCGATATTATCTAGCTTTTCCAGCTGTTGTAATGTACCAATGCTGAGGAATTCAGTCTTGTCGTCTTTAAACTTAAGATGATTATTCAACATCCCAAAACGAATGTCTTTACTGCAGTCTTCCATATTCCTCGCCACAGCAAGTTGTTCAGCTCTGTCGTTCGGACTAAATGAGATGTAAACTTGTGAGTCATCAGCGTAACAGTGAATCATGGGCAGATGAATGGATATTTAATAATCTCAAAAAGCTCACTCGTGTACAACGTGAACAATAGCGGACCAAGACAGGAACCTTGAGGCACGCCGCATTCTAATTTAAAAGGTTTAAATAGTGACTCGTTGATCATTAGCCGCTAAATTCTTCCAGACAAGTAATATGCAAACCAGGAGAGGGCTTTTCCCTGTATACCAAATGAGTATTCAAGTGGACATAGCAAGGTGTTGTGATTAACTGTATCAAAGGCAGCACTCAAGTCGAGCAGAACTAGCAAAGTAACGAGTTGATTGTTCTTGTTCAAGAGAATGTCATTCATAACTTTAAGCAGTGCAGTTTCTGTGTTGTGGTTCTGTCTATAGGCTGATTGGAACACTGGGAACAGATTGTTACAATTTAAATAATGTTGTAGTTGCTTAGCAACCACAGTCTCAACTGGCTTTGAGATAAATGCCAAATTACTCACTGGTCTGAAGTTCTTAAAGACAGGGGGTAATCCATTCTTTTTCAGCAGCGGCCGCATTAGAGCATACTTCCAGGTGCGCGGAAAATAACCAGAATCAAGCGAAAGATTAATTATTTTGGTGACCGGGGGCAGTAGCACATCGACGGACTCATTAAGAAGCTTGGTTGGAATAGGATCAAGAGGACAAGACTTCTTAGACGAAGCTGTGATTAGATCAAACACCTCTGATTCGGACAACAGATTAAATTCTGAAAACAGGAAGCAGTCACAGTACTAGTGGCGTTGGTAGTAGCAGGAAGGGAGATCTGGTCTGTAATACAGACCTGATATCAGCAATTTTTTGGGCGAAGAATTTTCCAAAATCATTAACCAACTGATAATCATTGGTAGATAGTGGAAGGCCAGAACCTTTCGATAAATTTAGCAAGGACTTGCTTGCTTTAAATAACCTCCTCTGGTCTGTGCTGTTCTCAGTTATGAAGTTTGTATAATAGTCACTACGAACCTTGTTACTCAGAAACGTCACACGATTTTTCATAGTACGGTAAGACAGTAAATCAATGTGTGCCTTAGAAGCTCTCCATTTCCTTTCAGCTTTCTTCCTCTGTCGTTTAGCCAATATAATTTCGTCGTTCATCCATGGAACACATGGTCGAATAGTAGTATTCTTATGCTTAACGGGAGCGTGACGATCCAGCAGAGAACGCAATGTATTGTCAAATATAGCAGCAAGCTCGTCAGGATCATCAGTATCCATTTGGAAAATTTCGCTATTACAAATTTCATTCATAAATGCTTCCTTATCAATTGATCGCAGCTTCCTGTCTATAGATAGGTTGGAGGTTCCTCCTAGATTAGTGATGCGGCGCTTTTTGAGGATTCTTCCCATTTCAACACTTTATCACGTTTTTATTGTTGTTGTTTTTGTTGAAATAAAGTGCTAGAAGGTCTGAGAATAAGATGTTAGGCGCTGGTCGACCACAAATAAATTAAGGCTGTTTATATGAGAGAATTTAGGCCGCGGCTTACATGAGAGGCGAAAGGAACCATTTATACGAGTACGGCTTACATAAGACGCGAACTGCTCGTATAAATGGTTCACGGCTTAGTTCGCGGCCAGATCGGTCCAATGATGACATAGATGACGTAGTTTGTTTTGGTGCCTCGTTTTGGGGTAATTAGCTGAAACTGCGTCGTCATTGCAACAATGGCTCGAGTGAGGAAAAAAGCTAAACGACTGGCTTTGGCCAGCAAAAAACGCAGTATTTTTCGCCGTATTTTTCATTTTAAACTTTCTCTTCGGTCAAGATTGGTGTTGGGTTCCAGGATAATTAATATGTCAGAGATGAATCCGTCGTAGTCGCAATTTTCCCTTTTTTGAAGGATGTAAATATAAACAGAACTCATTTTCGGCTCATTTTCAGCCGTGAAGGTCTGGGTATAAATGAATACAGAGCATGCGCAGCAATCGTTCACAGCTTCAGCAAGCCGCGGACAACGTTTGAGTGCATTTACACGGACACTTTCACGTGCAAGGTAAGCCGCGGCTAGGATAAGCGGCTAGGCTTTACGGAAAGCTTCATCTTCTTTTGGATCCTGTCAAAGAAAAAAAGAGATGTTTCTCTTGGGAATAAAACGAAAAAATACCCAGAGACTCCTCCACAATGATGCATGTCCATTAGTTTGAATTGAAAATTCAAATGAGAAGTTCTTGCGTTCTCTCTCGGATTAAGCCCGCGTTATCCAAATCTAATGCGTGCTCTGCGAATAAAGTTGACGAGAATTTCAAACAGTCATGAGATTTTGATCCTTTGCAGGCCGCAGTTAACATTTAAGGGCCCATTATCACCCTTGATCCAACGCGGTCGTTTGTTTTTGTTTTGAAATCGCGCCAATGTTAAATCATAGTTAACTATGGTTAAATGATGCCTCTGATTGACTTTAAACGAGCCAAAATTTACATACATACAAAATGTTCCGAAAATAATACAAGGAAAATGAAGAAGAATAAACAAAGCACATATTTACGGCCAAAAGTCTGGAGATTTGTCCACGATGCGACAAAACAAGAGCGATAAACAAGAACTTCGAAGTCTGAGTAATTTCGTGTTACACGAAATTCCAGAATTAACGGTCACGGCGCGCGATGCATCATGGGTGATAATGGGCCTTTAAAAATCGAGTTTGGAGTTCAAATGCATGAGTAGAAGTTAGCAAACACACCAACAACTACAAATTGGTATTTTTTCTTAGGAACTTTAAGGGCATCACTTTTGATGCTGGGAATAGTGGCGTTGCCTTTTGGCATTCAAATAAATATTTATGCTCTTAAGTAAGTTTGATCGTCCAGGAAACCAGAAGTAACTTTACTTTACCATTTTGTTTTTGACAAGTTCTCAGGTTTAATTAGTAGCGCATGGGCGAAAAAAGCGATAGATGTTTATACTCCCACCTAAAAATTCGTTGTTGAGGGGACGTATTTGCTCATCTTGTCTGTCTTTCATGAAATATTTGCTACATTCAAATCATAACTAAGTAAATTTTCAAAATCGTTTTTTAACGGTGCTGTCTTTAATATAAGCATAGCTCTTTGGTTCTGGCTTTTCTTGAGACTATTCGTAGTGTTAAATGCAATTAGCACCATGTGATGGTTCACACGGGCTTGAAAATCTGGTTAAAAATTGTACCTCCATGTAAGTTTCATTTTACATCCGCTTGACTTATGATCTGCGTTAAGTCTTATGTTTAAAAAGCAGACGAATCAAAAAAGGCTTGTGCATAAAAGTGACCCGCTCTGACAGCATAATCCCAGATGTATGTATTTAATGAATTTAGTATACTTCACACACGTACAAATAAGCATTTTAGTTTTGGTCCAGTTTAATGTTCATCTAAGCAGCCGACAAAGACACAGAGCGATTATACAAAAAGTAATTAGGCATTCGATAGCGGCCTTTACAACAATCGCTTTAAGAAACGGTTAGTTCTGGTCATTGTACGGTTATATGGCGCCCGACTTAACTGCAGTTAGTGCCAGAAAATACCAGAGTCGTTGCTTGGTGCTTTCAGTAAGAACCATCGGCTCAGGCCTTCAGTAAAGACGTCCTGAAACGAAGCCATCCGACTGATCAATTAGCGACGTTGGGTCTTGTGTCTGCTAACATTGCGCCGCGATCATTGCAAACGTCCCTCATCGTCTTCATCCATATACTGAGATTCACAACTCCAACCTTCCTTTTCGAATTTCCTTGCAGCATCCAGGACACCCAGCTAAGTGCCCTCCCAACGTATGCCAACCATATTCCACAGCCGGAAAGTTTGTATCACACGAGAAATAAACCAACCGTGATTAAAAATCAGACTGTACAGCACGATTCTGATGATCACGATGATAATAATATAGATGATGACCATGATGATGATGATGCTGATGATAATATTGATAATGATAATGATGATGACGATGATGATTATTATAATGATGATGAAAATCGTACAAACGAACAAATTGTCTTAATTTTCTACAAGGTCCTCCGTAGAAGCAATGGTAATGGTAATGGTAATGGATTTATATACCGCACATATCACATAGTTTCATGGCGGTTTACAATTCTTCTCTAGGGTGAGATCGGACGTCAGCGTTGCTTTAGAAGCAACGCTTCTAAAGCTTACTAAAACGATATGCCTCTTCTCTGTCTGTGCTTGGCCACAGCTTTACGATTGCTTCGCGGATTGCTTTTACTCTCCAAATGCAAATCAGCGCATTGAGAGAAGAGTTAAAAAAGGTTACTGTTTCTGCCCAGCTGTAAAAGTTGTATGTGTCGATGTTGATGTGCATTATCTGGTGAACTGCAGTGATAAGAAGAACTGGCAGATTGAATGCCAGGTAAACTGCTACTCTACATGCGACATTTGTCGCGAATTTGATCTGCACCAGCCCCGCTCCACTTCTCCTGTGAAATGAGTGACATCCAAGGCGCTTGATCTGTTTCTGATGGCGGCGGATCAGGGGAAGTATTTTCAACTGGCTCACAACAGCAGTCAACCAGCAAAAGAGCTACCCATGAAGCAAGATGGATTCCTCTCGCTGCTTTATTATGAGCCCACTGTAGACCTGTTAACAAGATGTTCACGATCCAGATAAAGATCACCAGTTTAAGAACTCTTGAATAGCAAAAACGTGACAGTACTGTACGGGTCCGCAAATGATCCCACAGGCGCCCCAAGCTCATGCTGAGTACCGCGATTTGAACGATCTATGTGCTTCCTGTGGTTCCACTCTTAAGAGAAAGGACAAGGTGATACAGTCCATCGTGACAGCCCTTCCAAGTGAAGCCCAAAATTCCACGGAAAAATATCCCACGGCAACAATTCCGACGCAGAATCCAAAGGAAAAGGTTTCTGGAAACACAGGAAGCACATAAATCGCTCAAATCGCGATAGATCGGTAAGATAGCAAGCAAAACACGTTGGATGTAAGGTAAGGCTTTTTTATTGAGAAGTTTTTCGTATATCTATCAACTAGAACTGATTGCCGGGATTCCCATACAAATCCTTATAATTTGCAGCCATCTTGTTTATATTGCGTGATACGGTACTCAGCATGAGCTTAGGGTACCTGTGATGATCCCGGACCGCAAATGATCCCCAAAATGGACCGCAAATGATCCCCACATTGGACCGCAAATGATCCCGATCAAAAAATAAGGAATGGCATGGATTGTTATAAAAATTACACACAAAAAAACATTTTTTCCGTTTTTAGTGGAAAATCTGTGATATTGCGTGACGTTTTGTCTGTTTGTTGATTTCAGGACACCGGTTGCATAGTACAGGAATTGTTGATATAAAGACGCATGTTGTGATCGTGAACTGCGAGTTTCGCTTCATGTCTTCTGTTTAGTTGTGTTGAACATCCCAGCATGTGCGAGAACATGCTTAATCGGATTTCATTTCTGTCGGGTATATGATCAACGCTTTGGTGCACGTGCCGGATTTCGGTGAAAATCGAGCATCTAAATCAATTGTACAACAAAGATATACGGAGACTTAAAATACACACATGCCCGTAAAAAGAACTGAAAATTCCGCTGTTGAGCTCATTACGGCGTTTGAAATAAAAGTCTTTTGTTCACTGAGCACCCTCATTTTCAAAAAAATGTAACAAGAATACTAGAAATGTTTCTTCCTCACATTCATGGGTGATCAGCCGACTGGCCTGAGACAGGCGAGAAACGCTGTGATGTAGTTGAAATCAGAGCAGGGGTCAAAGATCGTTTGAAACTTGTCACCGCCGTGTGAGCATTAGCTGTTCCTCCCACGGGCTCGAAAAATGGCTAAACTGCCTTGTTGTAGCTTCATTGGTATCATTTGTGAGCGTTCTTGGAGTTACTAAAGATAAGAACAAACATGAAGATCTCAAAAGATGGAAGGAAAAACGAGATAGGTTTGGATCTTGGTGTGATAAGGCGAGAAACGCGGTGATGTAGTTGAAATCGGAGCAGGGGTCAAAGAGCAGGGGTCAAAGATCGTCTGAAACTTGTCACCGCCGTGTAAGCATTAGCTGTTCCGTTGATAAACCCAATTTTCGTGTTTCACTCCCCCACCGACGCAGCATCACAGTTTCTTTAGAAACTAATCCCCTTTATTGGTTTGATAACAAATTCGATTGCCTGCTTCACATCAGTTGCACAAATTGGCCGTTTTTATGCTAGAGACATTAAAGTCGTCCAGACACATTTAACGTCTAAGACGTAAAGTCGTCTGGTATAAAAACGTGACGCACAAAAGTAGAGGACCTAACAGAAAAAAAAAAACAACAACAACAACAACAACATTTTTCCAAAAAGGACTGGGTTCTATTCTCGGAGGACAATAGGTGCGAGTGAACTCGGCGCCAAACGCGTGAATGCACCAACAAATAAACATGGCGGAATTGCAGCTTCAGAAGTCTAATTCTCGGCGTCGTCAAGAAAGACAAGAAATGGAGATGCAAATGTTTTTGACAAAAAAAAATTGTCGAGGAAGCGGCATTTTCAGGCGATAGACGAGGGAATGGATATGGCCGAAGCACTTGGCTTGTGTGCTGTGGCGACCAAGGAGAGCAAGGAAGGAACGAAGTGCGGATTAACAAGACAAGACAAGACAAGACAAGACAAGAAAAGACAAGACAAGACAAGACAAAGACAAGACAAGACAGGAGAGGACAGGACAGGACAGGACAGGACAGGACAGGACAGCAAAGGACAGGACAACACAAGACAAGACAAGACAGGACAGGATAGGACAGGACAGGAAAAAAGCCAAGACAAGACAAGACAAGACAAGACAAAGACAAGACAAGACAAGACAAGACAAGACAAGACAAGACAAGAACAGACAAGACAAGACAAGACAAGACAAAGACAAGACAAGACAAGACAAGACAAGACAAGACAAGACGAGACAAAGACAAAGACAAGACAAAGACAAGACAAGACCAAGACAAGACAAGACAAGACAAAGACAAGACAAAGACAAGACAAGACAAGACAAGACAAGACAAGACAAAGACAAGACAAGACAAGACAAGACAAGACAAGACAAGACAAGAAAAGACAAAACAAGACAAGACAAGACAAGACAAAGACAAGACAAGACAAGACAAAGAAAAGACAAAGACAAGACAAGACAAGACAAAGACAGGACAAGACAAAGACAAGACAAGACAAGACAAAGACAAGACAAGACAAGACAAGACAAAGACAAGACAAGACAAGACAAGACAAGACAAGACAAGACAAGAAAAGACAAAACAAGACAAGACAAGACAAGACAAAGACAAGACAAGACAAGACAAAGAAAAGACAAAGACAAGACAAGACAAGACAAAGACAGGACAAGACAAAGACAAGACAAGACAAGACAAAGACAAGACAAGACAAGACAAGACAAAGAAAAGACAAAGACAAGACAAGAAAAGACAAGACAAGACAAGACAAAGAAAAGCCAAAGACAAGACAAGACAAGACAAGACAAGACAAGACAAAGAAAAGACAAAGACAAGACAAGACAAGACAAAGACTAGACAAAGACAAGACAAGACAAAGACAAGACAAGACAAGACAAGACAAAGACAAGACAAAGACAAGACAAGACAAGACAAACACAAGACAAGACAAGACAAAGACAACACAAGACAAGATAAGACAAGACAAAGACAAGACAAGACAAGACAAGACAGGACAGGACAAAGACAAGACAAGACAAGACAAGACAAAGACAAGACAAAGACAAGACAAGACAAGACAAGACAAGACAAGACAAAGACAAGACAAAGACAAGACAAGACAGGACAGGATAAGACAAGACAAGACAAGACAAGACAAAGACAAGACAAAGACAAGACAAGACAAGACAAAGACAAGACAAGACAGGAAAAGACAGGACAAGACAAGACAAGACAAGACAAGACAGGACAAGACAGGACAAGACAACACAAAGACAAGACAAGACAAGACAAGACAAGACAAGACAAAGACAAGACAAGACAAGACAAGACAAGACAGGACAGGACAAGACAAGACAAGACAAGACAAGACAAGACAAGACAAGACAGGACAGGACAAGACAAGACAAGACAAGACAAGACAAGACAAGACAAAGACAAGACAAGACAAGACAAGACAAGACAAAGACAAGACAAGACAAGACAAACACAAGACAACACAAGACAAGACAAGACAAGACAAGACAAGACAAAGACAAGACAAGACAAGACAACACAAGACAAGACAAGACAAGACAAGACAAGACAAGACAAGACAAGACAAGAAAAGACAAACACAAGACAAGACAAGACAAGACAAGACAAACACAAGACAAGACAAGACAAAGACAAGACAAAGACAAGACAAGACAAGACAAAGACAAGACAAGACAAGACAAAGACAACACAAGACAAGAAAAGACAAGACAAACACAAGACAAGACAAACACAAGACAAGACAAACACAAGACAAGACAAGACAAGACAAGACAAGACAAGACAAGACAAAGACAAGACAAAGACAAGACAAGACAAGACAAAGACAAGACAAGACAAGACAAGACAAGACAAGACAAGACAAGACAAAGACAAGACAAGACAAACACAAGACAAGACAAGACAAGACAAGACAAGACAAGACAAGACAAGACAAGACAAGACAAGAAAAGACAAAACAAGACAAGACAAGACAAGACAAGACAAGACAAGACAAGACAAAGAAAAGACAAAGACAAGACAAGACAAGACAAGACAAAGACAGGACAAGACAAAGAGAAGACAAGACAAAGACAAGACAAGACAAGACAAGACAAAGAAAAGACAAAGACAAGACAAGAAAAGACAAGACAAGACAAAGAAAAGCCAAAGACAAGACAAGACAAGACAAGACAAGACAAAGACTAGACAAAGACAAGACAAGACAAAGACAAGACAAGACAAGACAAGACAAGACAAAGACAAGACAAAGACAAGACAAGACAACACAAGACAAGACAAAGACAAACACAAGACAAGACAAGACAAGACAAGACAAAGACAAGACAAGACAAACACAAGACAAGACAAGACAAGACAAGACAAGACAAGACAAAGACAAGACAAGACAAGACAAGACAAGACAAGACAAGACAAGACAAGACAAGACAAGACAAGACAAGAAAGAAAAGACAAAGACAAGACAAGACAAGACAAAGACAAGACAAGACAAGACAAGACAAAGACAAGACAAGACAAGACAAGACAAAGAAAGACAAGACAAGACAAGAAAGACAAGACAAGACAAGACAAAGAAAAGCCAAAGACAAGACAAGACAAGACAAGACAAGACAAGACAAAGAAAAGACAAAGACAAGACAAGACAAAGACTAGACAAAGACAAGACAAGACAAAGACAAGACAAGACAAGACAAGACAAGCAAGACAAGACAAAGACAAGACAAGACAAAGACAAGACAAGACAAGACAAGACAAAGACAAGACAAGACAAGACAAGACAAGACAACACAAGACAAGACAAGACAAGACAAGACAAAGACAAGACAAGACAAGACAAGACAAGACAGGACAGGACAGGACAAAGAGAAGACAAGACAAGACAAAGACAAGACAAGACAAGACAAGACAAGACAAGACAGGACAGGACAGGACAAAGACAAGACAAGACAAGACAAAGACAAGACAAGACAAGACAAGACAAGACAAAGACAAGACAAGACAGGACAAAACAGGACAAGACAAGACAAGACAAGACAGGACAAGACAGGACAAGACAAGACAAAGACAAGACAAGACAAGACAAGACAAGACAAGAAAGACAAGACAAGACAAGACAAGACAGGACAAGACAAGACAAGACAAGACAAAGACAAGACAAGACAGGACAAGACAGGACAAGACAAGACAGGAGAAGACAAGACAAGACAAGACAAGACAAGACAAGACAAGACAAGACAGGACAAGACAAGACAAAGACAAGACAAAGACAAGACAAGACAAGACAAGAGAAGACAAAGACAAGACAAGACAAGACAAGACAGGACAAGACAAGACAAGACAAGACAGGACAAGACAAGACAAGACAAGACAGGACAGGACAGGACAGGACAGGACAGGACAGGACAAGACAAGACAAGACAAGACAGGACAAGACAACACAAGACAGGACAAGACAAGACAGGACAAGACAACACAAGACAAGACAAGACAGGACAAGACAAGACAAGACAAGACAGGGCAAGACAAGACAAGACAAGACAAGACAAGACAAAGACAAGACAAGACAGGACAGGACAAGACAAGACAAGACAAGACAAGACAAGACAAGATAAGACAAAACAAGACAAGACAAGACAAGACAAGACAAGAGAAGACAGGACAAGACAAGACATTTATTCCATAATATTGACTGTACAATTTCTTGGCACGTAGTTGGCCAAAAAGGCTACTCGTGGCGTGCCAAGTTAATTCTATTACAAATCAGTTATTACAGATAATAAAAAAAGCAAAGAGAAAGGGGAGAAAAATATATGTAAGTCAAAGGAATTCAGGGCAAAATGCGTCCCAGTTAGGTCGTCCCGTTTTTATACTAAACGCATTTAACGTCTGAGACGTTAAAGTCGTCTGATAAGTGCGTCTAAACGACGCACTTAAATGAAGACGTTAAAGTCGTGAGACGTTAAATGCTTCTGTCTTATTTACGGATTTTATACTAGACGTTATTAAAGTCGTCTCGAGACGACTTAAACGTCTCAGACGACTAGCATAAAAACGGCCATTGTGTCTGATTGTGTGACCACGTTTACCTTTTTAAAATAAATAATGATGGTCGTGAGCCATGATTTAAGGTTTTGATAAAAATAATCGCATTTCATGCCAATTCCCTATCCATACCATTTCACCATCCATGCCATTCCTTATTGTTTGCTCGGGATCATTCGCGGTCCAATATGTTGCAATATGGGGATCATTTGCGGTCCGGCATCATTTGCGGTCCTGGGGTCATTTGCGGACCCGTACAGTACCGTAAAGGATAAAACAAGGCGATGTATCTCTCGCAGCTAATGGTGCATAAAGTGACAAGCGACACACCATAACAAACAGAGAAACCGGTGGTGTGTAACGGTCGCAATGCGCATGGAAAAAACGTGTCCTGGTTTTCAACGAGTCTAAAGGCAACGTAACTTGGCTGGACGAACAAGCCGACGAGAAGGTCCGAAACTGCAAGGTATCCAAGCAATAAATTTAAAGGAGATCGAAGACAAACTTTCCTAATAATCACTAAAATGACGAGTGAATTTGCCACAATAGCACAAGGTAATAAAACAGCGTTTAGAACGCCTGTGAGCAAATTGGTGACATATCGTCTTGTTACTTTGTCAAATTTCGGATCAGGCAGAAAGAAACAGAGCTCTTCGCTAAGAGAATTCGAAGTGTTAGAATCAATGGAAGCCAAAGAAAACGTGAGGTTATTCATGCTTTCATAGCTAGCGTCTGTCTTTGTAGTGCTTCTTGGTGATTAGAAAACAGAAATGTAGTTTAAATGACACTTTTTGAGACACCCGGCGAAATGTGGAATCTGTTGGAAAAGAAACACTTCACGCAGAGAGGAGATTCGGAAGTGTTCGAGTTAACAAGGCTAGATTGTCTATGTCTTGGTGAATGTTTTCTTTGATACATCTTTCGTGAAACTGGATCTAATTCAGAGAAGACCTTCTTTCACAAATTACATGTATAAATTATCACGAGCATTAATTCGATTGTGTAATGTTGTTCAAGAGCTACTGGTTATATAGGAATTATCATGAAAATGGTCACTCGGCAGGACACGCTACACCACACTAAACCATAGACTAGAACATGCAAAAACAAACGTCTTAGAGGAACTGAAGTCAGACTGAAGGGAAGAAACAGCACCAAAATTAGCTAAGAGAATGAGACACAATGTATTTTCTCAGGCTTCTACGTAGCTCACTTTGGTGGAGACAACATTTAATGTGTTTTCGCAGGATTTTGTACTGCTTCTATTAGAAACTTAAAGTTACGCTTTCTGACACTATGAAATGCGCTTTGATACGGCACGTGCAATTTGACGGAAATCATGAGAATGGCAAAATGTCATAAAAAATTTATACTCGAGGGCTTAATCAGGTTTAATCTATTGCGCTGGAGATCAATCAGAACGATCAGCATACAAAACCCCGCTTAACAAGCAGAACTTCGGTAATAATAGTTACCGCTCAATCGACTGCATCAACAGAAGGGGAAAAAACTTGCAACTCTGACCTTGCGCGCTGCGCCCGCGTTTCAGATCAGTCTGTTTCCGGTAATAAACGAACGGTAAAAAAACACTTTACAATATAACCTCACATGCAAAGACTGGCTACAATGATTTGGAAATAAGCTACATTCCCTCACCTCAGATTTTTGAGCTACCGTCCAGAGAACAAAACTGTAGAAAGTTAGCAGTCCCATAGAATGAATACATGTAAATACAAAAGAAAAATGACTGAGTAACGGTAACTCCTCCTTGCTATGGTTGTTAAGAATCACGAAAACACTTAAGGAGAGAAATTTCCTCCCTGAATTAATAGCCAGAAAACGATGATATTTATCGATTAAAAAAATGAAAAATGAAGAGACATAACTCAGTTACCAGAACTCAGTGGACCTTCCACCGTCGCAGCTGCGCTAGTTACCCAATGTATTTATACCGCCGTTGAAATAGCCTCCCACGCAGTCGTTTTTAGGGGAGTCGTATTTCAGCTCCTCCCCACAAACGCCTGCTTCCCCGAAGCCAACATTCCTTTCCCGCCGCTTGGCCAATCACATTTTACCTACTAAATTCTGGAAAGTTGACCTTGGCCTCGCGGGAGTTATAGTTCAACATTGCAGAGACAGAGCTTGAGCGAGCTCTGATTACCGTATACTCTGCGTTCAGAATTCCTCTTTGAATGCCTATCAACTGACTTCAATTTAAGAATTTGTCAGAGGAAACAGCGGCATTTTCGACAATTTTCCCACTAGTTACGATAGCCACTTATTTATCAAGCTTCGCCTTCCATCTTCGATATCCTCGCCGCTACTCCTGGTCCTGTTGTAGCTGTTGTGGTCACCTCTCGTGAATTTGATGAAGGGCCAAGTCAGTTATTTAAGAAGTATTGGCGTATCGTTGGTTAGTCTGAGTAATTTGGAGGAACGGGAGATTTTGCCATCGGTAGACCACAACGCGCAATGGATCGAGCGAGCGGCGAGGCAGCAAGCTCATAATTTTACCGTCCGCTTCGCGTGAACTGAAGAAAAAAAGCAGATGAATTGGCACAGTCTATGTCACCGGTGTTTGATAACCTTCCAAGACTTTTTGGGGTCGTGGTGTGGACGAATTTCATCTGATTTAATGCAGGACCATGAGAGATCCAGCTTTGTTGTTGTGCCATGTGTGATAATTTCACGCCAGTTAATTACTCTACGTTTGATGGACTGATAAATGCTTCAGATCTGTAACTCGGTCGCGTCTAAATTCTTATTCGCGTTAACAAGTTTTAAAGGTCTCTCGTAACACATCGTATTACTCAAAAACAAATCGGCTCCAGCGCTTTGATACGTTTACAAATTCGCGAGAGAAAGAGACACGCATTAGGTTCAATAATTTTACTTGTTAGCGCTTGCCAGTTGCTCGATCGTGATTGGCTAGGATGCCCACGAGCCAAACAATAGGAAAGGAATGTTGGCTTCGGGGAAGCAGGCGTTTGTGGGGAGGAGGTGAAATACGACTCCCCTAAAAACGACTGCGTGGGAGGCTACCGTTGAAAGCGATTGCCGATTGACTTCGCCAACTGACAGCACATGCTATTCAGTAACTTGAGACTCTTGAAAGTTGCGTTACGAGCCCGTGATAAGACAGTTTGTTTTTCATTAACTCTCACGCAGATAAAAGTGCGCCCTCTGTACTCTCAGCCAGCATGAAAATTGAAGTAAGACAAACTGCCAGAAACGACGTGTTTTGATTCCTGTCAGCCAGTAAGACGGATTACGGACACAAATTTTAGCAAGATTTTGTTAAAATAACACTGCCAGCAAGATTTTTATTTCAGCAAACATTTTGCAAGCCAGCCGAAAATCGGCCTGCAGAGCGATGGTACGTGGTGTCTTTAATCAAATTGTCATGTAGTGTTCTGATAGGTAGAGCAATTCTACTCGGCCATATCAAACCTCTAAGTGATAATTACATTACGTGAAACACCACGTACCTACCCTGCAGAGCGGTTATTTTGCAGATCGGCTCCATCGAGCACTCCTGCTTAACCAATTAACGACTTGTAAATAGGATGAAATTTCTAACTACAAGTGATTGACTTGTATACATAGGTCGAGTCAGCTGCAGAACGACTCACAGTTATGAAGAGAAGTTAAGATGGATTACATATTTTACATATTCTGGTATCTCAGTCCTGAGTAGCTGTTCTTTCAATTCCACTGCGGTCTGGAACGAGGCTCAACCAGGTTTTTGACCATCAACTGTAAAATTCATTAATAATTCATAAGACTAACGACCACTCTACGGGTAGTATTTGAGTCACATGTAAACCTCTCTAAACCCCAATAAAAATTATTAACTTTCATAAGGGTGTCCTGCTCCGCTAATTAGTATGCATGAACTTTGATACAGATCTCTACTGATTAACATTACAAACACGACAAACACAATCTATTGTTTCATTTCACAAGTAACATAAAATATTCGCGTCCGACCTTTATGCGGCTCGCCGTTTTAAATGCCCATAAAGGTCTCCCGCTCATATTTTATGTATTACTTAAAGTTTCTTTGAAGGAGGTCATGTAAGCAGACCAAACAAACAAACACAGAAACAAAAAACACAGAAGGGTGCTCATGTTACCGACCACATTGCATACTCCTAAATTTCCATACAAAAAGCTTTACGTTCATTTGCAGGATGCCACTAGTGATGTCTTGGATGATACAGTGGTGGATACCGCAGAGGTGGCGCTTTTCTTGCCAGTTTAATTAATAGGAAGATTGCAGATGCTGATTTATGACAACCGATAACGTTGCAACTAACCAGGGGTGGTAATAAAACTGAGCAAAATAACATGTGTAGCATGATTAAATAACAAGCTTGCCATGGTTTCATGACTTTTAATTATCTTGGGTTGGTTTAGTCATCACTTTACCAAAACTTTTTTCAAACCAGGTTGCACAAAATAGAAAACAGCTGTATGGCAATTTTTTTCTTGTAGGTAACGTTTAGAAAGGTTCCTCCTCAAGCAAGATACGGCCTAAGGGCCTCTTTACATAGAGATCAGAGAGGCTAACCGAGCTACCTTGAGAGAATCGACCTTGGATACGTTTCTTTAGAAAACGCATTGAAGCGCTTACATGCTAGACAGGGTAACCCGCCTTCTCTAGGTACCTCGTCTTCTTTCCCGGGGCACCCTTCTATGTGGGCTAGCTTTGTACCGGCTGGCTGGGTAGCTTCTCATTTAATAACGGGTATTAAATCACTGCTCACAATTAAAACGAGTCTTAAAAGTTTGCTCTTCCATTAGTCTTAAATTGCTCACTTCAAGGAGACTTGCAGTTTAAACACGAAGGCGCGCTGTGAAAGGAAAAGCTCCCCCCTGTTTCATTTGCATTTTAGTTTTACTGTCGCCATTGTGTGATGGCGTAAGCAAACTATTTCAAAATTAGGGCCACAAATCGAAACGTTCAAACATTGGCACGCCAGTTCCAGAACATACACACCTCCACATATTCTTCCGGCCATGGCGATAAAAGTCACTGAGGAGCTCGAAAACAAGAAAGACACAAAATACTATAAACTTGTTGCTCAGAAGCGGTCTTTTATTGCAAATTTTCTCCGAGTTCTGTATTGGCCGACGGTTGATTCACAAATGATCCCAACGTAACTTAGGTACCGCTTCTTATATAGCGCGTCTTAGTGTTTAAGGAGTCTTCAACTGCACACTGTAAGGATACTTAAATTGCACACTGTAAGGAGTCTTAAATTGCACACTTTAATGACTCTTAAACTGTGCACTTTAAGAAGTCTTAAATTGCGCACTGTTAGGAATATTAAATTTAAGGAGTCTTAAATTGCGCACTGTAAAGATTCTTAAATTGCACAGTTTAAGGAGTCGTAAATTGCGCACTGTAAGCAGTTTTACATTGCACAGTTTAAGGAGTCTTAAATCGCACACTTTAAGGAGTCATTGTGCACTGTAAAGATTCTTAAATTGCACAATTTAAGGAGTCTTAAATTGGGTACTTTAAGTCTTAAATTGCACACTGTAAGCATTCTTAAAATTGCGCACTGAGTAATAAGGACACTGTAAGGTGTCTTAAATTGCGCACTGTAAGGAGTCTTAAATTGAGCACTGTGAGGACTCTTAAATTTCGCAATGTAAGACTCTTAAACTACGCACTGTAACGAGTCTACGTGTGAACTTTAAGGCCTCTTAAAGTGCGCACTTTAACGGTGAATTACATAAGGGATTTTTGGAGATCAAACTTACAAAGGGCACTTTCATTGTAATTTTAAAAGTATTTAAGACTAATTATATAGAGCAGTTTTAGATAATTTTAACACAGTTTTAATAAGAGGTCTGTTCCCAGATGCTGATATTGATCCGGGACTTTTTTGTAATTTTTAAGTAACACTTTTACATAGAGGACTTTGCTCAGATGCTGATAATGATCCAGCATAAGCACTCGTACAGTCCCCACTGTGAGCACTCTTACATTCTGCACTGTTAGCTGTTACAGTCCCTACATTAAGCACTCTTACAGTCCACGCGACATTTCGCACTTTAAATCGTTTTTTGGGGTTACTGTAGTCTAACTTCTTGCAATTCACTGGGTGTTATAGTCCGCACTTTCGAAGTATAGTTTAGTCTACACGGTGTTTGGGGACGGCAATTTGAGAGGTCCAATACCCCATTTAAATAAATATTTGCACCTGTTCGAAATGCATTGCGCCTTTTTAAAACAAATCTGGACTTTTTATAGCCTGTAAAAGTTACGAAATCTGGCCATTATCTGTGCCACGACCGAGCGCGAGCTAGTTAAGGGTCATGGGTCTATTCCTAATTTGACGTCACAAACTGATTTGCATGCATGTTTACAAAGACTTGCAGCGATTCAAATCAGTTTGTGACGTCAAATCAGGAATAGACCCATGGCCCTTACTAGCTCGGTCGTGGGACAGATGATGGCTAGATTTCGTAACTTTTGCGGTCCATAACAAGTTCGAGATTTGTTTTAAAAAGACACAAAAAGGCGCAATGCTTTTCTAACAAGTACAAAGATTTATTTAAGCGAAAAAAATATTATTTTGGCGGACAATATCCCACTTTTTTGGAGTGAAACGGATTGAGAATTTCCCATATATAACGCATTACTTAATGAACCTCTATAGAAATGTGAGTTTCAAGTTTGAGAGAATCCTGACGCTGAAGGATGTCAAAACGGTGGTCATTACAACATCAACAAACACGCTTTAAAACTGTGTTTTATTGTTTTACCAATCACAAAACTACATACCTTTTACGTGTTACTTTGTAATTAAGGTATAGCGTAGGCCACTTGTGTATGGAAGATATCCCCAGCACTCCCGTTCAACGTGGCCTCTATCAAGGTTGATTTCCAACATGGAGCGAGGGAGCGAGGAATTTTCCAGCACAATAAGTCCAAGCTTATGGCTATATTTTAGTTAACAACTAACTGGGGTTATTTTTAAACTAGAACGTTACAAGTGAAGGTCTTGCCTAACTTATTTCCTTTCGGGACCTATTAATTTTTTAACTGCAACATCATGGAAATCAAAGATTGCATGCGCAAGTTTTAGTTGTGCATGCAACTGCTATTTGTTCACTCTGAGTTTTTTTTTTCTTGGGGGTGGGCTGTTATCAGACCATAACCTCTTCTCCCTCAAATAAACATGTTCATCAGAAGACTAACGGATAACATTATAGTGGAACAGGAATGTAAATTTCTTATAACTCATATGATTGAAAACTGTAGAAACCTTTTTTTTTTAGTTGATATATTAAATTTGTTTTTCCCAACGAGGCCATTTTCGAAATCAGTCAATTTTGAAAGCAAGTCCTGGTTCCCTATTTATTCACCAAATCACTGCCTTTTGATCGGAAATGGAACTGTTATAGGCCATCAACTGGTATTTATTCTGAAATGCTTTTCCTTCGGAAAAGGGCAGAAGTTGAAAAATGGCAATTTTACAGTTACTTCCATGACTGCCATTCTCTCTGTGATGCAAAATGTTTAAAATTGGGAAATTTCTGCACTGTCCATATTCTTAGATTTTGTGCCGTATAATTGTGTTTCAAATGTTTTTTCAAGTTATCTTATCTACGTCATTCTTGCTCTTGGTTTTATTTAAGAATCTCCTTTTGGCTAGCACAGGTATTACAAGAAAATTTCGTAAATTAGCTTGGGCTGAGAAAGTACTATTCATACCAATTCATGCTGAGCAGTTTCTTTCGATAACAGATGAAGGGCTTGGCTAACTTATTTCCATTTCCTATTTAAAACTAGAAAATCATGAAAACCACTGATAATGGCATGCGCAGTTCAAGTTGCGTGAACCTTAAAGATGTATTGAAAGTTATCTGTAAAAAATGGACAGGCGTTTGTTAGTGCCCTAAGTCTAGAAATAACAAATATTCACGACTTTTTCACTCAAAGGATTTAGCAGGAAAAACAAGTTCAACTAAGCGTTTCAAGGCGCGATTTCCAAGTTATCAAACAAGCTATCACAGTTACAGCGAGGAAAATGCGCGTAGTCTGTTGACAACTGATCCTATGCAAGCATATGACGAACGAATTATAACTTATACCGTTCCACTGTCGTTGTTGTGTTCTCCGTCGTCTGTCCTTGGACGTTTGTCAGCAGGACCCTGGAACTGAAAGCTTCAATCAGGTTAAATGTCACACAAACTACGGCATTTAAATTACAAATGAAAAACATAACAAAACAAAAAAAACGGCTGGGTAGTACTGGGCAAACTCCCTATTAATACTGAAATGGCTTCCAACTGTAAAATAGCTCAGTACAACTGTGTATCATGTAATACCAGGCTGTCGATACCTTAATTTAATAGCAAATCCAGTAAATTAATTATAAGCGTGAATTGTTTTGGAAGTGTTGAGCTTATTCAATTTCTGATTAGGAATAAGGAGATAAGTGGAATGAGGTTTTCCAAAAGAACCTGTATTCGGAAAAATGAATAGTTTTTGTGTTGAAGTAAGAACTGGACCTGACTTTAGTTTAACCTGTTTGAAGTCCAGGTATGTTTTTTCTCCAAAGAACGTGTATTCCGTGTAAACAGCATCCTCTTCATTCCGTTCATTCTGCTCATGCTGCTCTTGCAGACCAGAAATGGAATACAGTTGTAGTTTAAAAACGTTCACGTTGCGCCCTATGGCTGATGGTCCTATGCATTTGATTTGCAAAGAGAAACCAAAAAATGATACCCATCTTGAAAATGACAAGGGATTCAGTTTTTACCTGTTTACTGAAGGCACGTATTCTCTTTTGTCGAACCTGAAAAAGAAATGCTTGACAATTATGACTGCCTTGATCAACACTGCACCTATTCAGCACAAACTCGAGGCACAAATGATATTGTAAGGAAACGTGAAAAACATGAAGTGGTTCGTACGTGGCCTTAGTGCCAAAAGAGTGGTTTCAGCCTACCAGATCACATTACTTTGTGAGGTATCCTTGTCACTCCAGCCACATCCCACAAACTTTACATTTTCATTGCTTGTTTTATTGATATGTGGGTACTTGAGCCTGAGTATTAGCTATGCCATGCTGATGAGGCCTAACAAGGTCACATCTTTGATTTGGTAGATTTAAAGGGTAATGCCCGCTGCCATGTGGCCTTAGTGCCCAAAGAGTGGCTTCAGCCCACCAGATCACATTAGTTTGTGAGGTATCTTTGTTACTCCAGCCACATCCCACAAGCTTTACATTTTCGTACATGTACACTGTTTATGATACGCGCAAGTGTAACGTGAATTTTGACTGAAAAGGAAACTGTTCAAAATTTTAGGAATTTCTTTGAGATAAAGTAGTTTCGAACATGACTAAATTGTACCTAATATAATTTTAAAGATAATGCTGACGCGACGTTTTATCGAAGTTATTGTCGCTATTTTTCTACATGGTCAATGTAAGAGTTACTACTTTCGCGCAGGGCATATCCATTTTTCTCTATTGTCGCAGCTACTGGTGTGCTCTCGAGAACGCGCAAGGTTGTCCTTTATTAAGAAGGTACGTACATCTTCAGTATCGACTTCTTTCTCATCAGCTGTTAAATACTCTTCAGAACATTCTCCACTTGTTGAAGCCTACAAAAACGTACAAAACAATTCTGATGCATATCATATTGACTGTACTTTAATCTTTAAGCTGTTGCTTGCATTTGAAAAAAGAAATGGCGATAGGGTCTCTACAGTGTTCCTTACAGGGAAAGTAGACATCCACCAAAATACAGTTGATCAGGATTGTTACCTTGAAAGCTACTGGAAGTTGCGTGCACAGCAGTATGTGACACCGTCTTACCATAGTTATTACCAGTCACATTTCCTATTTTGAAACGCCTAGACTACCGAACACTAACTTTCATTCACGAGTTAGTGATGCGGGACAAGTTTCATTGTTCTCATTGTCTGAACTATAATTTATTAAGTTCGCTGAAAAAAAGGCGTTGCTCTCCTTAAGACACAGATGTGTAAACTCACTCGCATATAATACACGTAATGCATCTATCAATGTTAAGCTGCAGGGGGGGAGGTTGGGCATAGGCGGGGGATTTGACCTTGCATCATTTCTTTCTGTTCAAATGCCCGACACCAGGGTTGCTATCGATTGACAAAACAAATTACAAATTCCCAACCACCGTCCCCTTGCAGAAAAAAGGCATTAATTCACCAAAAAAAAAAACGATAGCAAACTGTTCAAAATGTAGCTTCTTTTTACTAGCAAAAAAAAATAATGTCCATAAAAGTAAATTAACTTGTACTCCTGAGCGAGACAACAAAACGGTGTAATTCTGGTACAGTTCTCCTCAGAAAAGATCAGTTTTGTTTCTTTGAGCAATTAATGGCCATTATTTATACTTGCATCAACAAGCCTACAGTGTGCTCAACTCTCAACATTGCTATCAGTTCCTAAAACCTTTCTGCTTTTCAACAGTACTGTTATTGCTATGTCCTAAAGTGGCCATGAATCGCGCATGAACAAAACCTGAACATGACATATCTGTATTGGCTTTTACATTTGATTACAAGGTAGTTAAAGTTTTTGTATTTGAAATCACTTTATTGATACTTTGTGGCTAATCAGCCCATGTGATCAACCACACATAAAAAGGTATCTCATAAATTTACAAACTAAAAGACTACCACAGTGTAATCAAGCACAATATCTTAGCGCTAAGTAGAGCCAGATGGTCTCTGTATTGTATTGTATTTTTATTTTTCTCTGTTGGCTACAAAAGGACACAGATCCTAACCATTTCTCTCAGTGCCCAAAATCCAAGGTGGCGTCAGTGGACCCCAGGCCACTAACAGTAAACGTCAAATGCCCCGACCCACAGGACTCAATCAATGATCAAAATTTCCTACCATGGGCAAACTTCTTATGTCAAAGCCCCCACCTATGCCAAGCCCCCCCCCCCCCCCCCCCCACTCCCTGCAGCTTAACATTGATATGTGCATAAATTATCCCCACTTTCCTCACTCCCCCCTTTTTATGACACACAAGACAGTGTTCATACCAAGTTTGACAGAATTTTAAACAAGATTGGCAAAGGATACTAAAATTAATAGGACAATTCAGAAGGAACTGGGGCGAGTTTCAAATTTTAACCCATCGATAAATTAACACCATCACATGAAAGATACCGTTGAGATTGGCCATTTGTCCAAATTTGGTGCTTTTAGGTTGAACAGAGACCATTATAAAGTTATGGACTTGAAAACATAGTTCAAAATCCATACAAATGTCTCTAAATTTGAGGCTGTGTCCCCAAAGACCACATAAACTCTTTAAATATTTTTCAGATTTGTGACAACTGTAAATTCTCGTCATGCACCTACTATTTAGAAATAAGTGAGGTCAAAATCACTTTGTTTGCCCATTTTTATGAATATCACACAAATCATATAAAATGTTAAGAGTTTATGTGGTTTTGGGGGACTTAGTCTCGAAATTAGAGACGTTTGTATGGATTCTGAAAATGCTTTAAAGTTCATAACTTGATTTCTGTTCAACCTAAAAAGCATCAAACTTGGACAAATGGCCAATCTCAATGTTATCTTTTATGTGATGGTGTCAATTTATTGATTGCTTAACACTTTCACTCCCAAGAGTAACTTAAAAAGATTTTACTCTCTTTAAAGGGAGACGATTCTACTCGTCAAAGTGAGACCCTTTAGGGGTTAAAGGGCTAAAATTTGAAACTCACCCCAGTTCCCTGCATAACTCCAAAATGACCTATATGGAAAGAGGCATTATACGAAAAGCCTCAAAAGCCCTCCTCCCCTCCCTAAACAATAATGACACAAAAAGCCAACACTGCCATTACCTTGTTCTCATTTCTTTCTAGTATGTCTCTGTCCAGTTGTTCCTAAAATGATTGTTAGGGCATTAATAGTATTGGTGGATAACTAGAATTTTTTGGTATGCCAGGAAATCAACTCAACACCTCAATTGTCAAGTCTAATTAATAATAATAATAATAATAATAATAATAATAATAATAATATAATTAAAAAATTTATAACGCGCCCCTTCCATGCAAATATGATCAAGAGCGCGTACCAACTGATGCTTAAATATTAAAAGTAAGTAAAAATAAAAGCTAAAATGAGCATAATAATTAAGGCTAAAAAGTAGACAACGCTAAAAATTAAATAAAACACTAAATATATTACATACCGGTAGTAGGTTAAAAAAACATTACATATCAAAAGCTAGTCTAAAAAGATGCGTTTTAAGTAAGGATTTAAAACGTTCAAAATTGTCCTCAAGGCGGATATGAAGGGGCAGATTGTTCCATAAATTAGGGGCCGCAGATGAAAAAGCACGATCCCCTAGAGTCTTTTTCAGTTTTAAACTGGGATACTTTAAGAAAAAACGCTAGCTGAATGAAGATGATAGCGCGGCTGTTCTTTAATAGCAATTACAGATTAATTGCCATCAAACAGAGGCAAGGGATGCAGACTGTGTCTGATTTTCACTGGTCTCCACCTTCTGCTTTCATTTGATAAAACCAAACAATATAATTGTATACTTAAAATTCCCAATGCATTTTCAGCTTTCAATGGAACTCAATCAACCAGAAATAATACATAAGCACAACCAGCAAGTACAGGAGATGGACTTATTAAAATGTTGCTGTGTGATCACTTACAGATTCTAAGTATTCTTGATCCTGCTGTCTTCACAGTTCTATGTTTCGCTGCATCAGATCCCTGTGTAGATGTTAATATGTCTTAAAACAATACTGAACTGATGTTTCAAACCATTATTGAAACAAAAAGACAGAAAAGTGGGCAATGTATTATCAAATCTACTGGTAGTTTTAGTCTACAGCAATTTAATATAATTGTAAATTGTACATAAAATTGTTTGCGTTTAATTAAATTTCACTACATACATATAATGATTCACCCATACTTAAACATTGAATACTGGCTCATCATTGTTGATGTTTATGAAAATTAAATGACTTCTATTGGTGACAACTGTTGGGGACAGGTTTGGTGGTTGCAACAATTAGGTACAGGTTGTATCTCTGCTTTACACACATGGGTCAGTGGCAGCAGTGACAGATACAGTGTAACCATGAAGTCCTGGCTCTTACCTATGTGCTTGCACTGCCTGTGCAGCTTCACAGGCATCTTGTGTGGCCTGGTTCAATTGCAGCAAAAATTCCATCTCCTGTCCTGAAAATAAATTAAAATCATTAAAACTGTGATTGATTATCCTTGAGAAAAGCCTTGATGGCTGAGTTAAAAAGATCAACAAATGGGTATCTAAATAGGCAAACAGGACAAGACAAGTCAATGCCTGGGGAGTTTTTCAAGAAATCCATGGACTGTAGTTCCTTCCATCCTTCCTTTTTCTAATGAAAGCTTAACTGGTGATCCCATAGATCAAATCATGTGATGTTTGACTATAGTGTGGCTGTGTTACCCAGAATTATTTTCAGAAGTGAACATTTAGGCAAGTCAAGACACAAGATTGGCCCTCAGAAAAAGGGTGAAGTGAGTGCCTACTCACAGGAAGCCACAAATACACTAGTTTGCCCACCTGTCAATATATTAGATGTAAGCATCCTTTGTGATGATATGGTGGGGTGCATAATGTAGAATTCCACTGCATTAATATTTCCAGATGGCTTAATATGTTTGCCACAAACTATAAAGGGAAATTAGGAACATTGGCCAAATTATTGTCATTTCAAAGAAAAAGTGTGTATACATACAGTTGAAACTTCTTGGGGACAGAGGAATTGGCCATTGTAGACATTTCCATTATGGGGTGGTAGGGGTGTAATAAGAAACCATTTTTGGGGGGATGGGTGGGGGGAGGCACAGCATTTTTATCTCAAAACTGACACTTACATGTATTGTCAGTAGAATATAATTACATAACAAAATCAAAATATCTATGTATCAATAAAACAAAGATAACTGTTCAGAATGAAAAATAATTGTAAAAAACAAAACAAGATGTACTAAGTTTAACCTTACTTGCATGTAGATTGAGCTGCTATGTACAATAAAAAATGTTAATTAACCTGGCCATTAATGGTCAAGAAGTTACATGTACTTAATGGCAGCTGGGATGTGTTTTGTTGGTGCCATTCAGCTGTTGTGGAGAAGTGGCCGTTGAGAGGTTGACATACGAATGAACAGTATCGGAATCCACCAGGACAAAAATAATAATACATGATAATATAATGCCATTCAGTTCAGTTTATTTATTTCACACTTAATTTTATACAAAGCAATAACATTGAAAAAATACCATAGACTGGGTAGAGATTACAGGATGTGTGTGGTGGACAATTAGTGGTGAACAGCAAATGCTACTCAGTGTTGAAATTAAGGTGGCTGCTGTGCAGAGATGGCCAATAGTGTGGGTTTTACTGCATTATTTAATATGATTTAATATGGTTTCAATTGTCTGCTGAAGCAAAACTCATAAACTCAAGGTAACAAAGTGGTACCACAGGTAGCAAAGCTGTTGTGTTTCAATATAAGGGTTTGTATGGGAATTGCAATCTATGAACATTTTAGCGGAATATTTAGGCTACATTTCTGCAGATAAATAAAATAAACTTACTTTTGGTATTTTACTGTCTCCTGTTGTATGCGAGTCTTTTAGTGACGTCCTGCGATTTTCCTCATCATGTCGTTTCCTTCTTAAGACGTAGAAGAAGGAAACGACATGATGAGGAAAATCGAGGACGTCACTAAAAGACTCGAGGCATACAACAGGAGACAGTAAAATACCAAAAGTAAGTTTATTTTATTTATCTGCAGAAATGTAGCCTAAATATTCCGCTAAAATGTTCATAGATTGCAATTCATACAAACCCTTATATTGAAACACAACATTTGGGCTACCTGTGGTGGTACTAACAAAAAAATGTAAGTCATGCATGCTACATGTATGTGACTATTAATGTAGAATTGAACAGACTTCAAATTCATTCACATGGCCATAATTAGATACTGTTTCATGCACTGTATATCCAACTCTTAACAACCTGAGTGGTGAGCACTGCATGACTGACATGCATATGGTTAATCAGAGGGTACACCAACGTAGTTCCTTACCAGTGTATCTTCTTTTATATGGACAACATGAATTATCTCAAATGTACATCACAACTTACCCTTATCATCAAAAGAACTCCCTTGCAGTGCTATATGAATGTAACACTGATGGGGCAGTGGCAGAAGTGCCATTGGTGTCATCACTGACCTTACATTGTTTAAAATGGAAAAAAAAAGTCAAGACATATAAACTTGCTATGTTATTAATTCAACAGTTAAATTTTGTAAATGGATTGATGTTCAGATGTAGAAAGCTACATCTCAAACTATTAATATTTCTGCTGCTTGATTAACCATATTAAGTTCCTTAAATTATACATATACCGTAAAAGGTCTATTAAGCCCCCAGGGGGTTTATTGAATTGCAGGCCACATTAACGGGGGGCTTATTAGAGAGGGGGATTAATAGAGAAGGGGGGGGGGAAGGCTTATTTCAAATCTTAAACACACTGTTTTCATCTTCAAAGAATTTTTGTACAAAACTCTTACAATTGCAGAGAAACTATTATTTAATGAAGAGCAGCAAACAGTATTATGTGTTCGAGTACATGTATATATTTGTTTAAAAACAAACCCACTGGTCCATGAAGTGGATTTCGTAAGAGGGTATAGGAGGGACTATCTGCAAAATCTCGTGTCCTAAAGGGGGAGGGGATTTATTACAAAAACCGACTTAAAAATGGGGGGCTTATTAGAGAGGGGAGGTTATTAGAGACGGGGGGCTTAATAGAGCTTTTACGGTAAGAATGCTCTGTTAATTGCTTTATATCTGCAGTCCTCTGACAGACAGATATTCATGGTGTTAAGGTGTGAAAGAACTTGGCTGACTCCTGCAATAGACAGGGGTTTCAATAAAATTTGAAGTAGGCAGCAAGTAGGAGTAGAGTAGGTGATGGTATTAAGAAAAAATAGAAAATCGTTCTTTAATTTACAGTGTACTTCAATTTAGGGAAAAAGCAGCCAACATCTCTGATCGAAGTAGCCGACGCTTTTTGTCGGATGTTGGTGCTTACTGAAACAACTCAATACATGTAGATGCTGTCAGTGAGAGTTTCTCTATATAAATTTTAGTTCTTACCTTAAAATGTGCATGGCCTCTTGTGTTGGCCTATATCGTGTAAGCACCACTGGGGTGCAATCAGCATGGCTCTGCATTCACACCTTGAGGATAAAGAAAACAATTGCAGACACAAGACTGCAGTGTAAATATTTGTCCATTTCCTTTAATTCCTGGACATCAAAATAATTATCACTCATTATTACTTTAATCTGAAGTCCATTACACCACAGTCACAATCTCGTACCCAGAGTCCTCAAGTTGTTTGGTCAGCGGGTGGACAGTCCTGGAGAGACTCTGGGATAATGGGCCACCATTTTCCAAGAAAATCTGGGGTAAAACAATGGAAGCCGTTACGGGCCAGCCAATCAAATAATTTGAATTTTTCCCATTACCCCAGAGTCTCTCCTGGTGACCAACTGGGTACGAGATTGCCATAGTCATTGAATCACAAATCATTTTCTGCTGTCTCATTAACGTAATTGGTACTGCAAACCGGACTGCTGAGTGGGATAGGTCATTGTTCAAACCCCAAACTGGACCACCAACCACATGGGGCTTAAAAAAATTATTTGGTAGGATCATGCTGGCTGTATGCTCATCAATACCTGCAGCACAGTTCAGATGATCACATCTTTGGGCAGTGATGTTAAACCATCAGCCTTGTGGCTCCCTCACCCACACACATAAAACTGGAAGGGAACGACTAAAATAACTCACCCAGCACACTGATTGAAAGGAGTAGGAGATGTAGTTCCAAGTGATGTGGCCAGGTCACACATACACTGTATCAGGGTTGGGTGGATCAGGCCAGACAATCAGGGCTGCATCACCACCTGTTCCCAAAAGCCTAGCTTCATTTTATATCTATTTGGATTACATAGATAAAACTTTTTTGTAATAATGTTTTATGTTTTATACAAACATATGCGTGGGATTTGGGCAACCTCTACAGTGTATGTATTTGGCTAATTTAAAAATAACTCTGAGGTAACTACTAAGCTTACAGTTTTGTTCAGTTGCAAGGTCCTTTTTTAATTTCTTGCATTTTACAACAATGTTTTAGTTCATCCCTACTATATTTCTTCCTATCCAATTAACACCTAGCCCTGCCACATTACTCAACATGGACATTGTGTGCACATTCTGATTTAAACTGTACAATCAAACAATTTTTAGTCTATATAATTATAATTGAATGGAAAATTCCTTGGCAACTTTTTTTCAGTTTAATTTTAAAAGTGCTACAATTATGTGGAACAGCTTTCTATTGATTTTTAATTTATTTTATGATTTTTTTGGTAAGCACGATACTTAAGCTATTAAATATTCTTTCTAGTTTGAGATAACAAAACACAATTAAAAGAGACCTGGTGTACTGGTATTAAATGTATAAATATTGTTTATGTTACAGGTTAAGTTTGATCTCAGGTGGTATTTGATTTAACCTCCTGTGGGTCAAAATGAATTTCCTTTGTCTTCTAACCCTAATTATTCATGAGAAGACAAAGGAATTTCATTTTAACCTAGGTTAAATGAAAAATAACCTGAGATCAAATTTAACCTGTCACATTAATATAATAACATAATATGCACTTACTTCTTGCGCATGTAAGCATAGAAATGGAAGTCTTTGTGGAAAGTCATGGACTGCCATCATGCAGCCTCCTCAACAACTGCCGGTCATAGGCTGGTCCACTTGTATAATCTGAAAATACGCAATCACAATTCATCAAAATCAAGTTATATTGTACACTGTAGACCCTTGAAATCAATTAACATAAAAAAGCAGTATACATACATATAATACAAGCATAAAATTATGGTGAGAAATAACCTGTTTCTGCTGACATCAAACGATCTGAATCTTCTTTTACATTTCCCACTGAAATATTAAGACAGGTTTTGTACATTACTATTCAATGTGGCAATGTACTAGTGAGTAAACACAGTAGTCATTACTGGAATGAATCTAGGAGCATACTTTTAATACTGAACTGCCATGATGTAGACTGCTAGCAGCCCACCTTTTCTCTAAAATTTGTCGAGTTCTCATCCTCGCACACACTTTCACAAACAACGTGGTTCATATGAAAGGGATTGGGGTGCGTGCCTCCTGTCTCGTCCCAATCCTTCTTGACCCATTTTTTTTCTGGTGAGCAAGAGAGTTCAAGAGAGAAATTCGAGACAAAAACCGACTGCAAGCAGTCTAGCCATGATGTTTCCCTTTAGAGTCAATTAAACTTAATTACTAAATAAATAATATACACAGTCAGATAACATTAGAAATGCCTTGAAAAAATGTAATGAAACAAGACTAGTGTTTAACTAGAAAACTGTGCGGTTCACTTAAGTGCTAGGCAGTTCCCCCACAAATACTTTATATTTAGCTTTTCCTATTAATACCTTAATAAAACTGTAAATTAACTAAATACACAAGTATATTTTAATGTGATGTAATAAGGGTCAATGTAAATAAAATGTTGTCTTGTCTTATCTTGCCTGTCCCAATCCAGTACCAATTAAAGCTGAGGTGGTCACAAATAGGCTTCCTTCATTCCATACATAAACCTGTTTCTTGTTACATGAAAAGTACTGTGGACTAATTATAGTAAATGAACCCCTTTTGGTGGCTGGTATATTGGAGGATAATGTCCACTGCTGATAGATTGTCCAAGAAAATTCTCCTCCAATATACCAGCAAGCCAGAAAGGGTTTTTTTTTTTAGAACCCTTCAATTAATTTTCATGTCCAGGGCACGACATTAACTTTTTTCTCAAGGAGACATTTGGTTCCTAACAATTTCAAAGAGGTTGCCAAGTCCAAAAAGTTAGTAGCCATTTTCTCCAGAAATGAAAGAAAAAGGAAAGCATGTTATCAATAATCACTCCATAACAAGAGCAAGCCAGGTTTGGAAAACTGGGGAATGTTCTGGGCCCACAAGACATATTGTTAGCAAAAAGGGCATTTCAATCCACAATACACAATGTAGCTTTTGAAAAATCTAAGATGGCGGATGTTGATGAATTCACTTCTTGGAGTCCGTAGAGTTCATGACGGTCAGTTTGCTACCAACCTCATTGTTCGCACCAATTTACCAGCCTGTTTCCAAGCGTTTATTTAATAGGCCATTTTACAATTGCATGCTCAGCGACCTGCCCTATGAATTGAAACAAGGCTGGGGGTGACCTTGTTTTGATACAGACCTCAATGCTTTTCTCATGTAAATCATGTTGTTCTCATACTAACTAGTCCACATTTGCATGAGAAAGACAGAAAGGTTTGTATCAAAACAAGGTCACATCCAGCCTCACTTCTACTCAAAGGTCAGGTCACTAAACACACAACTGTAAAATAGGCTATTGTACATAGCACATAAAGGACTACATTTAGGATGTAGGGAATGGTTTTGCTCACCAATTTGGCGACTAACTTTTGAAGCTTCGTCACGAGCGACTGTTTCAGGCACAATGTCATGCCCTGATATCAAGTGTACACATGCAGTTGAAAGTTGAAAATGTTGAAAAAAAAGTGATCTGACAACGATTGTGAATGACATACACTGTAAACAACTGCATTGATTGGAATCTTCAATTTGAAATTGAAAAAACTTTATAAAGACTGGCTTTGTTTTATCCTTTAAACTGGAGGACAAAATTATATTGATGCAGGCAGGGTATACACGTGATCCAAAATAACCAATAAAAGAGCACAAAAAATAATTGGTGGGTTATGAAAAAGTTAAGTCTGATATTTATCATACGTCACACATACAGTATGTACATCTACATGGATATGTTGTCTATTTGATACCATCAAAACTCAAAATTACTAACCAGTGATAAACAAGAAGGCACGTTTGGCCCGAAAAATTCTGTTTATTGTTGCGCCCCCTGGTAGGGAGGGAGGGAAAGCAAACACGAACAAGAAACTAGCACACAAAGCTATCTGGCTGACCACGTGGAGATGCGGAAATGATACTCGTTGAGATAACCCCGTTACTAATTAACCTCTTTGATACCATCAAAACTTGATATTACTAACTAGTGATAAACAAGAAGACACGTTTGGGCCAAAAATGTCATTTTAATAATAATAATGACAATGTTGTGCCCCAAGGAAGTTGAAAGAAATAGGCCCAAATGTGTAGATGAATGAAAAATAGCATTGACCAATAATTATATAATAATTATAAATGATAAGAAAAGGAATAACCAAACGAGCTTGTAAAATCAACGATTTGGCTTACAGAGGCCTGCGGCCATGTCAGCTACCGTGAAGCGTGCACGTAGCAGTATTGATGGATAGTGCTTATAAACGTCAGAGCGCCAATCCCCATGCAGTTGGAGCAAATGTTCTGGAGCCCCTGGTTGGAACAGAAAAATTGTGCCTCAGTGTGAGGAGAATAGCTTGCAGTGGTGAGGCAGGGTGAGGCCGAGCTTGCTGATAAGTCGTTTGAGAGTCGTAGTGAAGTAGGACGTCATGACAGGAGTAAGGCTGGTTGCAGCAGAGAAGCAGAAGAAAGGATCGTCGGGGTTGCTAGCCTCCAAGCTGAAGTAACGGTGGATGGTGGTGACTGGGCAGAGAAGACAATGTGGAATACTGGGCAGAGGGACAACATGAATTCATTCCTTATGTTGGCGTGTCTTGGACCATTTTACTGATGCTTAGGAAACAGCCAGAAGGAAGAGGTACTCAACCTGAGGCAACTAATAGATCACCCAAGGCAACATAATAGATCACCCAAGGCCTGAAAAGTGGTGGACGATTAAGTAGGAGTCTCTGCCGCCCCAAAATCATCAATGTAATTGGTACAAGAGTAGCAAAGATTCTTGTACATAAAGGAGACGGCAGAAGTGGTGGTCCGGCACATCATAATTGAGGAGCCAAGGCCGATACGAGGAACAGTGTCAAAGTAGAGATGACTACGGTGCTGGCAACCCAAGAGATGATAGTCGTAGGGGTCAATATGCAACTGGTGGTATGCTTGACTCAGATCTTTCTTGAACAAATGACAATTTCAGGACTCAAGACTAAGTTTTCAGCTCAGTGGCTAATGAGAGGTTTGATTCTCTAGCCAAACCGAAATTTTCACTAGGCAGACTTCTTTGCCAGACATTAAATCCTGTCAAGCAGTTTGTGTAAGTATGTTTGACATTTGAAAGTTTTATAATAAAGATAATTTTTTTTTCACCATAAATTAATGGCTTGAAATAAAAAAAACTCACTTGAACGAAGACAAATTATTTCACATCAATTATTTATCAAGTTTCACCACGTAATGATAATGCTCTAGAAACACTATTAACAGTGTGATGAAAAGAGAAACACTTTTAAAACCTTGCCTTCAAAGAAATAAATTGCCAATAAAAAGCACATCAAAAGCACTACAGTAGAACCTCGATTATCTGGACTCTTTGGGACTGAGCTGAACAGTCTGGATAATCGAGAGTCCGGATAATCGAAAGTATGAATATTAATGAGCTAAAACTAAAAATGAATGACTGAACTATTGGAGCGTGAAATCTCACTTAGAAACAATTAGAACACCTGAGCAAATCAGAGCTCAGTGAAATACATTGCCATAGTATGGCGCACGTGAGCTCAAACTGCGTACAGATTTGTGTTTTGAAGCGAAACAAATTCAGTTTGAACTGGAGTTTAGTTACTTAATTTGAAGAGAAAAAGTTTTGCTCATTCAGATCTTAAATATGGTTAATTAATATTCATAAAAAAACTGGGACCAGCTATGCAAGTCTGGATAATCAAAAAATCCAGATAATCGAGGTCCGGATAATCAAGTTTCGACTGTATTTCATAATGAAATTCAGCATTTATAAGACAGAGTATTCTGCCTTTTCAATCAAATTTGTGTGCTTTGTAGAGTTCCTGTTATCACTTTTTTCATTGTTGTGACAGCATAAAGGTAAGTGTCACGTGGAATACCACAGTAGACAGATTGACCAGGAGGGTAACTAAGGTAGATGACGACGCATGGTTTGCCGGTCCGGCTGTAAGCGATTTGGAGAGGAGAGATCACGAACGAGAACCTAGCACACAAAGCTATCTGGCTGAACACGTGGAGATGCAAACATGATACTCATTGAGCAAACCATGTTATTAATGAACCTCAATAAAAATTAAATTCATCAGTGTTAACATTTTGCAATCAGTTAGCTTTCAATAATTGTTTCCTCATATTAATTGTTACAGTTACAAAAATCTTACAAAACCCGTGGTCACACTACAGCCTTTTACCTAGATAAACACAATTTACCAAGGGCAAATTCACCATAGATTTCCCTAGGTAAATTCATCTCGGGTTTAATTTTACCTCGGTAATAAATTCTGGAAAGGTCACACTGCTCATGAACTCCCAAGGTTGTCGCGCAAAGCAACGAGTTTAAATATTTCATTTGCACAATTGAATTTTTGGTTGGCCAGCGGAAGAGAAACTGGTAACTCTTGCGGATGACTGAATCCATACGAGAATGCATTGTATGCATTGTAATCAAGGAAAAGAGGTTGGTTGGCTTGTGTCACTATGGCGCCAAGAGTTGAACAAATATCCATTTTTGAATACTGGCGCAGACTCCTTAGGATAGATTCCAAACAGCTCCTAGAACTAAAAATAATGTCAAAACTGAATTTGAAGAGACACTTACAATCCTGCCAGCTGAACTGCGACATCTTTCAGGTCATTCCCGTGCAAAATCCTGAACCTTTATTGGTAGATGACACTTGCCACAAAAAATTCTTTCACAAACATGATTTATGTCCGATTCTGTCATCACGACCTTCGCCGATGACCGTTTATTGGTTGGCTACATGTACCTCAGTATTTCATTTTTCCCCAGCTATCGTTTTCGGGTAACTGTCAAGGGAAACTCTATTGTTCTCGTGACATATCCAAGCTCCATAAGATAAAATTTCCCCGAGGTAAGTTTATACCTTGGGAAAAATCGGTCACACTTAAAAAATTAAGTTCCCCTAGGTAAACTGTCAACAAGTCGAGTTTACCAAGGTAAAAAGTCTGTAGTGTGACCACGGCTAATGAAAACAGTAGAGTTTCACTCAAAGCAGAAAACAAAGTACAGCTGTAACTCTTTCTGTTGTAAGTATGCTGTTAATGCACTTTCTCATAATAGGACAATTGCATGCACAAGATTACCTGTTGTTGCCTTTGCCCTGACCCCTCCTGTTTAACCACTGCACCAACTGTACTAACTGACTCTTAAGAAAACAGAAAATACCAGCATTAAATGAAGGGCTGGGGGCATAAACTGCCCGTGTGTAATTTTTGGCCGTTTTTTTTAGTTCGCTTGGATTTGTCCAAATTTTTGCATGTGAACTGCATTTTGATTCAAAAACATTGTCCTGTATTTTTTTTCACCGATTTCTTTTTCGTTTTCGAGAAATAATGTATGCAAAAAAAAAAACACCTAAAAACTACACATAGGCAGTTTATGCCCCCAGCTCTTCATATGTCTGCCTTATTAACATGCATGAAGCAATGCCCAAGGGTATTCTTTATGCGCAATGCGCCTTTTTGACTCATAAACAGCCCACAAGATGCCCATCCGACTTGGAAATGGTCGACTTTTTTAAATGCAGCACTTATTACCAGTGTTTTGCTTACTGATAGTGCTCAAGAAGCTTTCTTAGCTGGAAAACAGTGCGCAACATTCTGGGTTGACTTAAAAACAGCACACAGCAACCTTGGTTAACCTTAAGCCAGCGCGCGTAGATTTTGTCCGACTTGAAAACAGCACTCAAAAGATTTAGGGTTATTGTTAAGTTTAGAGTTAGGGTTAAAATTAGGGCTAGGGCTAGAGTTAGGGTTAGGGTTAGAGCTAGGGTTAGGGTTAGAGCTAGGGTTAGGGTTAGGGTTAGGGTTAGGGTTAGGGTTAGAGCTAGGGATAGGGTTCGGTCTAGGGCATTGCGGACGTTAACGTTAAAGTAAGCGGCGTATTTTGAGTCTCGCACAGGTTTCTTGGTTTCTTGGTTCCTCCGAAATGAAAAGAGCGCACAGGTTTCTTGGTTGATTCTTAATTCTTTCCGGAAGGCTTTGGCTGATGTAAGTAAAGTGTTGAAGAGTGTGTTTCGTTGAAAATGGCATACAGCAGGATCGGATTTGATTCTAACTCAGTGCTTAAACAAGGCTGTTTTTATTTGAAGATACCTTTTGGCCACTACCAACAACTTCTGTTTATGAGCAACAAAATTTGAGTTAACGATGTTCAAGGGCAAAATTAAGAGTTAAAAGAGTAAGATGTTTCCCGTCGGTTTCTGCTTCAAAACAGAGATTTGACTGGCGCTTCGCGTGCTTTGGTCATTATTGAAACGATTTTGAAGGGTTCATTTTCGTCGTCAAATGGAACCAGTGGAATGAAATTCGTATCACAAATCAACGTAAATGACTACTGACAGTGAAAAAACTGGAACAAAATACTTAACTAGTTTTGTTGGCTTCAAGACGTAAATATTTGTATAAGATGTGAAATTTTATCCGTATCGTCTGATGTGTAACACAACGACTTGTTAAAATGTCTCGCATGCAAATACGTTTTTGCTGGTGTTTATCTCGCTTGAAAATACGTTTTGCTGATGTTTACAAGCCTCCATAAAATCAAAATAACTGAGTTGATCGACGCAAAACTTATTTATATGTTGAAATTCGGCAGCATGTCTCCCTGTGTTTACATAACAACTCGACGACTGACCATGAGTAATATTTTCCACGCGCGCCCATGCAACTTTTCCCTGGATTGTTTTCAAGATAGTCCTCGAAAACGGACGGACTTCTCGTCATGCTGACTTCCCTCTCTCGGATGAATTCTCTGTAATGTTTCCGAATTTTGACGAACTGTTTCACGGCTTCGATGGCCCGCGAGACAGCGCCTACTTCGGCTCCAATGAATTGTGGGAATTTTATGCCCTCCGCAAGCGATAGACACTCTGCAAAACATCACTGACTTTTTTGCCCTAAAACTCCAAAAACACCTCTCCTTTTCGCGAATTCTAGCATGGTCACCTTTCAGAAATGGACCAAGACTAGCAAAACCGAGCCGCTTTTGAGACGAGAGATGTTTTCAGAGTTTTTTCTGCCCGGCTCTTAATCTCTACTCCCAAACCGGAGAGTCAAATTCATCTCTCTCTTCATGGTTTGGCAAGCAGAGAAAACACGACTGGCTTCTTTCAGCCGTGTTAGACTTGTGGATCAAAAGACTTCATGATATCCTTCGATCACCGAACGAACAGGCAAATTGACATAATTTGATTAAACCAAACAAGCTTGCGCGGATCAAGTCGGGAGCTTCTGCAGACACGTTACGTAAGTACCAATGTTTTAACCGCCAAAACTTTTAGTCTACGTCACACTATGGAACAATCCTTTCTACCTGTCAATCATTTCATGCCCAGTTTCAGTTTTACCTTCAGTTACGAGCATTTGGCGCTAAGTTTACAAATAAAGAATACCCTTGGGCATTGCTTCATGCATGTTAATAAGGCAGACATATGAAGGGCTGGGGGCATAAACTGCCTATGTGTAATTTTCGGCCGTTTTTTTAGTTCGCTTGGATTTGTCCAAATTTTTGCATGTGAACTGCATTTTGATTCAAAAACATTGTCCTGTATTTTTTTTTCACCGATTTCTTTTTCGTTTTCGAGAAAAAACGTATGCAAATAAAAAAACACCTAAAAACTACACATAGGCAGCTTATGCCCCCAGCCCTTCAAATATTAAAGGGGAGCAGGGATGGTGTAGTGGTGAGAGCACTCATCTCCCACCAATGTGGCCTGGTTCTGATTCCCAGACTTGGTGTCATATGTGGGTTGAGTTTGCTGTTGGTTTTCTCACCCTTGCTCCAAGAGGTTTTTCTCTGGGTACTCCAGTTTTTCCTTCTCTTCAAAAACCAACATTTCCAAATTCCAATTCGATCCGGAATTCTGAGGGCCACAGCTTTGCCATCAATCAGTTGGATTACTGTTACATGTAAGTGTCTAACCCTCATTAAACAAAGTTTATTGATTCATTTATTTTATTTTTATTGTTTTTAAATTGCAATTTACAGTTCTACATTGTATTTGCAGGACCCAAAGATTTCACAAATGAAGGGAACCCGTACGAAAACGTCTGGCCTGACAAAGCCTTATTCAGGCCTAAATTAAACCTGATTTAGTGAATTGTGGCCTTACACAAACCAAACAAAAGCCTAACATCGAATTTGTTAGGTTAAGAAAGTGAAACCATAAAAAAATAAGGTTTTGTTAGGTTAAAGTTAAGCTTAGATTTACCCTAACATCGTGTAATTTTTTTCAGTGGGATTAAGTGCTGTTTAGCTGTGTGAAGGTAGCCTAATTATTGGCCTTACAAAGCCTGACATTTGTTTGGTCCTCAAAATAACTGGGATCAACCAAATGATACCTAAGGATTTCTTTCCTAATACAAAGATTCTCATTCCGTCAATTTTGCAGTAGCACACTCATCAGCAACATAACTATAAATAAGCATCACATACGGTAGATGGATTCCTGTCGTTTATGATTTAGCCCAGTAAAGTGCGCAGCGCCGCCAGGCATTAGTTTTACTCCCGTCCAACATCATGAGGATACGTCTACCACAAGGTCAACTTCATGTCTCACCATGTTTCGAGTTACAAAATAAACTGTTTCATTTTCGTGCAGCAGTTCTCTGAATTTTCTGGTATGCGTATGTCGTTCATCAAGATAAAAGATAACAGTCGCGCGAGTAGTATAGTGTTTGGGGGTACGAAATCATTTGATCTCGTTTTCCCCAAACTACTACTGCCTTCTGATCTCGTATTCTGGAATATATAGTTATTTAATTTGATGGAATATATAGTTATTTAATTTGATGGAATATATAGTTATTTAATTTGATGGAATATATAGTTATTTAATTTGATGGAATCTATAGTTGTTCAATCTGATGGAACCAAGGTCTGCACACTTCATCTATAGTTTATTAAAATGCGTGACATTCTCGGAAAAATCACCAAGCGTGACATTCTCGGAAAACAGGGAATGAGTCATCGCCTATAGCTGCAGAAAAAAAATAGCAAAACTGGTGGCCACCAGAACCTCTCATGAGGGACTTAATTTGGAATTTGAATCACCACCCGTCCCTCATGAGAGGTTTTTTTGTTTTGTTTTTATTGAATTCCCACCTCCACACCACCAGAGCACTATCATTTATGTCTTTCCCACCTCCACTCCGCTCTGGCCCTATCAGACCCTCTTGGGGCCAATTATTTGTTTATTTGTTTATTTGTTTTTTTCACCCTCCGGCTTGAGATTGAACCGGCGCTTCTGTCAAAGCCTAAGCTTCCACTATAGCTCTACCCAACAATCCGACACCATCTAAGGGTGATTATTTATTTTTCATTTTTTATTTTTCATTTTTTTATTTTTCATTTTTTTATTTTTCATTTTTTTTATTTTTCAACCCATGGAATAACGGCGGGGGTTTTTCATTATTCCATGGGGTGGCTTGTATACATTTCGCTAACGAAAGGCCCCCGCTTTTTCCAATCGTTAGTATACTCTGCATACAAGCCACTCTTTATCTGTGTGAAACAACCCTTATATATTCGTTTGTATTTTCATTTTTATGCTTGTGGTACATAAATGAAATTTACAAAGATAAAAAATAATACGCATGTGTAAAAAGCGAAAAATCTGACGTAGTTTGATGACTCATTCGAAAGGGAAACCCCCAAAGAGGGCAGTATTTTAAAACTCACAAAAATCATATGGCGTGACGTCAACAGCTAGATTTTAAAATGTCCATAAGCAAAGCTTGTCACGCCATTATCATGAATATAACGCTTGTCGTCAAAGCAGCTGAGTGATACTTTATTTATCTCATAACTTCCAAGTTGATGGTTCTGACTTCTAATTGTTTTCATTCTATGATGCATCTGTTTATTATCAAATAGTGTCTCTTTATAATTTTCATGTTTAATGTTATTCTTAATAATATTCTTACTAATACCTTTTGCTGTCTTCCCTCCTTTCTGATCATCTTTAATATAGCTATACATCTTCGATCGTAAACCGATGAATTCGCAAACGGGTACTCCTGCTGCCTCATCTTTGAATTTGCCAATAACTTTTTTATTCTTCTTATCGAAATATGGAGAGCATTTTGGGTAGTCGCTATTGTCAAATTTATTTTTATCCTTCCAGAAATTTCTATAGACATCTTGGGTTTCAATTTCATAGGTCAAACTGTCTGTGTCTGTGAATAATAATTTTGCTTCATCTCCATATTTCTCTTTGATGTAGTTGTAATGGAAATCGTACATCAGTGTCTTGCTAAGGTCTAGAATACACATACCCACATATGCCGGCCTGTTCAGGGTGAGTGTTTCTTTTATCTTATGAACAGCTACTAGATTTTGATCGAAGATTTTACTGCTAATATATGTCGGTTTACTGGCTAATTTCAATAGCTTCTCCTCATCAGTCACCAATCTGACGTCTACTCGCTTTCTTAGGTTTTCCATCGTTTTGCCAAATACACTGTTATTCATCAGCTTGAAAAAGTCTTTCTCAAAAGCATTTTTAGCATTCTTACGTTTTTCAGTATTGAAATCAATATATTGCCTAAGCCACGCGGACTGATTGAATTCTAACACTCGATGGATTTTAGTTATTTTCAAACCGAGATCAGTATATAATTGGAGGTTCCTGTAATGGAGCACGTATTTTTCTTTGTTGCTTAATGTTGGTATCAGTTTATGTACCAGACCAGTTGATATTTTATATTTCTTCGCTATGTTTTTACAATAATCTGATAGCATGTCCCCAGTCACTTTGACCTTTTCCGGTCCCAGTGGATAGTCATTGTGAAGATCATGCAATTCTTCAGGATATTTCATGTCAACTTCAAGAATCAAACCTTTGTTGCTGTCTTTTTTATAGACAGCCAGGTCTAAATTATTGATCTGTTTTTGTGTCAACCATTTGAAACCACCGGTTGGTAAATATTGACTCATAGCCCAACCATACAAATTATTAGCATCAAGATACACGATGTACGTTGAGGGCGCCTTCTCGTCATACTCTTTCATGTATTTATTATTTGCTTTACCGTAACGGTTGGCTATATAGCTGATTCCTCCACGCATACCCTTTTCAATGAACTGGAACATATCAATATCAGTCATCAATTCTAGTTTAACGTCAGTCATTTTAAGCATGGCGTCCCATGATAGCCCTGGAGATGTGAAATAGTGACACGGGTCCAGTTTATAGTACTCAAGGCATGTTTTTCTGAAGTTTTCAAATACATCAGCCAGTAGGAGTACATCTGTTTTAAGGTACAGGTCATGATAATCACCCATGTTTTTCAAAGAGAATGTTTCCCACACTGTCTGAGCATGTGTATAGTCTTCATCTGATATATGCTCATCACTCAGTATGCTATAGAATTCATTTTTTAATGGCAGCTTCTGATTGAATTGATCGAAACTGTCCATGTAGTCGTAAGGATAAACACCTTTCTGTGCCATCAGATTAAGATCCTTTCCCTTAAACTCTTGTGAGGTGTATTTTAAGGCTTCTCTAGGTAGATTGCCTACAAGTTTTTCCAAACTGGAGCTCATGAACTGGAAACTATCAATGAAGGTCAAGTGGTTACCAAGCATGAAAGCCATATACTTCTCCATGTTATTTGGGATAGCATTGATATTCATTTGACAGTTTTCACCTTTCTTGTTTTTGTAAGTGTGCTTCTTAACAATAGCTCCAATCTCCTGCATAATAAAATGACTATCATAGCCTCTTAGATTGTGAAATATGACTGGTATTTTTATTTCTTCTGGGTTCACTCTGAGTTTCAGATTACAATCTTGGTGAGCAGAACCTCTGTATTTACCAGTGATGTGACAATGATCTCGGACTCGGATATCTTTGTCAGTGTATTTCTTATCACAGATGTGACAAACTTTGGCTTTTCGGAATTTCTCTTCATCATCTTTAGTCATTTTCAATGGTTTGTTAAAATTTTTTTTCACAACATTCTTGCAATATTTGACCTCCTCAAGCATAGCTTCCATAAATTTGTACACAGCCTTTTCACCCCTGTATATTGCTGCTGGTTTGCTGTATTTATCGTCATAGCAACAAACAACTTTATAGCCGTAGCCACAGTCAGTATGCTTCTGATAGGCTTCAGTATATGATTTATCACTGTTGGGTTGACAACCATGTATTTTCTCAGTGATGGCCTCAAAGTCAGCATATATAACAAATGGTACCCGCTGTTGTTTATGAAAGTTGTTGAATTTCACTATGTTGTTATCTTTGTTTGGCATTTTTATTGCCTGTGTGCCATTTACTTGCATGCAGTTGTCCTTGTGATCATTCAATACCCTTTCAGAGCTGAAGCATTGAAGACAGTGCATACAAAAATGTTTTCTTTCTTTGTGCTTTGTTTGAGTGTACATGAACTTATTGAAATCTTTGATTAGCACATAATGCTTGTTTTCATTTTCAGTTATTAGAAGCAGATTCAAGCAGTCTTCATATTTCTCTTTTGAAACAAAAATTGGATATGGCTGTCTATTCTCATAACCAAAAACATTGATGTTGATCTCATTTTGTTTCTCTATCTTGTTGTAATGCTTGGTTGCAACTGGGAATTCAATCCCTGTATAATCCAATTTTTCAATGTATTTTTTGTCAACTTTTTTAATCCTCTGTGGGTATTTCTCTTGTGGGTTCAGGTGTCTGATGTGACACCATCGGAAGCATTCATTATCCTCATTTTTCAAGTTAATTAAACCCTTTGCACTGTTTCTGAGTTCATTCGGTAGTTTAATGTATGAGGAGCCCTTCATTGGCGCATATTTCACAACATTAAGATAATGACTATCAACTGAATCAACAGTCCAACCTGAACCTTCAGATACCCAAACTGCAATCTTATTCATTATTTGGTCTTTTGACAACTGTAGTGATTCAGTTACTTCCAGATTATTCACAATTGTTTGAGCTGCACTGTTGAAATATGCTGTTTTGTATTCTATTTCTCCGTCAGTCATTTTTGCAAAAATTACCTTGAGTGTTTCAACAAATTTGAGACCTTTAATTTCATTCAACAATTTTATAATATTATATGCAACAGCCTTTCTTGTGTTTTGCAGTTGCGCAAGCGGGTCTTTGTTATTTTTTATACTGATTTCAAAAGATTTTGTGAAGCCCTTCAGAGCTTTCTCTGTTTGCCCTATCTTAGTCCTGGGTACAGGAGTTGGTTTTTGAATCACCTGTTTGGTTCTGGGGGCTGGGATCGGTCTCTTTTTCAATTGCTCTATTTCTTCCAACCATTCAGCAGGTGGAGCTGGTAATCTTTTCCTCTCAAAATAATCAACCAATTCTTTCACAGTTGGTCTTTTCGTCCTTGGGGCGGGAATTGGTCTTGTTCTTGGTTTAGGCACAGGTTTTGTGTCATCAACTATAATAACTTTAGGCTTTTTCTGCTGCTTCAACAGCAATTTGATTAGCTTGGATTTGCTCAATTTTTTGAGACTTTTCTCGTCCATATTACTACTAGTTTCGATAATTTTTTCCATTTATAATATATATATAGTTATTATTTCTTTAAAACATTTCCGTCTGCGTTTAAATATAGTTGAGAATTCAATTGATCCAATTACTGGATCCTTTTGAATTTTAATTATTGAAGAATATTTTTTTGATGTTTTTTTGTTTTAATATGACAAGATTTTCCTGCCATTGTGTAGTTACGTCCTGTCTTACATATGTTACAGAACCATTCTTTATTTAGCATATAGGTAGTCTTGTGTTTTTTTCTTTCCTCATCACTGAGAACTCTAGGCCTTCCCCGACCTCTCTTGACATTTTGATTCTCCATATATGATCTATATATTTTTATTTTTATATCAATTTAATTTTCTTTTAAATCTTTCCTTCGTGATAAGTATAATTTGCTTTCTTCCAAGTGTTTGGTTATTTCATGAATCAAGTCTTCGAAACAATTGCTCATGATGTACTTACACTTATTTTTCTCATACATTTGCTTCATACTTTTTTGTTTATCTGACACTTGATACACACCTGTTGGGCTTTTAAATTCAAGACAAAGAGCATTGTATTTTCTAGTGGGATTCAACAGCATTAAATCACACTGTCCAGCCATATATCCTTTCTTATAACTTCTGATTCGCATGTTTGAGCTTATTTGATTTTCACCTAATCCCGCCACCATTAAAGCATCTTCATATTTTTTTCTGATGAATGATACAATCTTGCAGTGCAGATCATTTTCACTTTCAATCATCAGCATGTTATTACTTCTATCATTGAACTGATTGTAATACCCCTGTTTTCTGATTGATGGCAACACTTTAGATGTAACCCAATGTTTGAATTTTATGGCTTCTTGTTTTTTGGAAGACAGTATAAGGGAATAAAATCCTGATTCATTTATAAAAAAACATTTATAAGACTGTTTGACCTGATGTACACTTTCGGTCCCTCTGCTTCCGACCTGATGGACACTTTCGGTCCCTCTGCTATTCGTCATTATTTTGAGGTCTATCAAGATTTTATCATCAGGTACAACATAATTTCTAACCGCTCTTTGTGGATTTTTATAGTCAAGAATTTTGGCTATATCTCTTCCTCTGAACCATATTTCATTTTTATCATCAAGATAGCAATCTATTGATACATCTAATTCTTTATTATCGTAGGAATATTTTTGCATTTGTATATTATATTATAATAATTTATTTTTTAAATTCATTTTCGACCTGTGTTTAAATATAGTCAGGAATAATAATATTCTTGGCTACATAATAGCAAATAACAGATATACTGTAGGGTCTACTCACATATATGTTAGATAATTTTCTCTTTATAATATGTCTTTTAAATCCTTGAACGGGATCCAACTGTTAAATTCGTCACTGTAACCCTTCCACTTCACTAATGCTTGTTTTTTCTTTAATCTCTGCGAATGACTTTATCAATACGGAATACATCCTGTCTGGCTTTCAATAATTCAGCTTCATAAAAACTCCCTTCAATATCTTCACCTTTCAGATCCTTTATTTTGTATGTTATTGGATTAGTGTATTGGATCTTATCAACTGTAAATACTTCTTCAGTCCAATTTGGTGTATAGCCCTTGTCGAACACATTCCGTTTATACTTGGATATTCGGACCTTGTCACCTATTTTAAATTTTGGTTTCTGTTTTAATGTTTTCATATCGCCATACAAATTGAAGTAAACAGTTCCTTCATTCCTCTTATCAGATGCTTCAACGGGTGTCATCTTTGTGCTTGAATGTTTGGTATTATTATACTGTTTCACTAATTTTGGTAACATGTCTAAATACTGTGTATTACCTTGAACAGTGAACTGCTTCCACATTTTGGATTTAATTGTCCTATTCCATCTTCAACTACTGATGATTTCTCTTCATTCTCAGTTGAGTACATCTGTACACTATGTTTCTCTAGCAAGTCCTTCAAGTGTTTGTTGTAAAACTCTTTTCCCTTGTCGACCCATAAATACTGTGGTTTTCTACCTTCCTTGAATATTGATTTGAATGCTTCAGTGACAGATTCACCTTTCTTATCCTTCAATGGGACAATCCAACCATATTTGCTGAAGACATCAATAACCATAAGAAGATATCGATAACCTTTATTCCATTTACTGAACTGTTGCATTTCAACTAGATCACTTGCCCATATTTCATCAATTTTATTTACAATCACACGCCGCCGAGTGAAATTTCGTTTTATGGGTGCATGTAATTCATCAGCTAGTTTTTCTTGCCAGTTTTCTTCACTCGACGGCTTTTTCCGTTTTTTGAAACACCGAGACCAAGTTTCTGTTTTTTGTCGATTAAGAATCTAGCTGTTTGACCCCATTTTGGCATCTCACCATATGGTATTTGATCTAGTGACTCGACCATTGTTCTATCACATTCACCTTTATTTTTTCCCATATCATAACAAATATCGTGGTAAGCTGCTATTTCATCCACCTTATTGTAAGGTTGTACATTCCATTTCAAGACCTCGCCAGTATTTGGATCATATTCCAACTGCTCATGCAATGGATTGTATGGTCCCATATACTTATACTTACTTGGAGTCCAACCTGCTTTTGGTTTAGGAAGCTTGCCAATTACCTTATGGATATCAATCGCGCCTCCCATTTTATTGATTTTAGCTACCCATTTTTGTATATCTTCTGGTTTTGCATACATGATATCTCCAAGCAATGAGCCACCACGTGTATAATCAACTCCAGCAATATCTGTTTTATACATTTTTTTCTTGTCAGAGCGTTTGGGTCTAATAGCAGTGCTCAATTGCATTAAGCCTTCTTTACCAACCTTTGTGATTGCAGGCTTTGCGAGGGAAAGTCCTTTGTCAATTAATTTCTTTTGCAGCTTTGGATTTCTCATTGCTTCAGAAGCATAATATCTTCCCATTTCTACACCTTTTTTTGCTAAATAAGGGACTCCATGTTCCAAAAATCCTGTTAGTGCCATATCTGCTGCCGAATCTAGTATGCCCGCCCCTTCAGACGGGCTATTCAGTTTCCCCGATTTCTGACAAATTTAGTCTTTGTTATCCCACATTCAGCACACTTGCATTTCATCACAGTTCGACCATTTTTTGTCTTTTGATATCTTTCACTTCCTGGTACACACTCAGTCTGCTTCTTCTGTTTCACACAATATGATTTTACCATTATACCATTAAGTTAGATATTTTTGAAGTAGTCTATGATGAATCTGTGATTGACTCTTGTGTCTGTTGGATCAAATTCAGCATTATGTATTGTATTAAGAATGGATCTGCCTTTTTGTCTCTCAAGAAGATAGTACAAACACCAATATCCACATAATACTGATTCCCTTTCTTGTATCTCATCACCAGAGTATTCAAGTTGTTTACCGCTTGCAGCCATGTATTTCTGTACTTCTGTTGGCATCATTAAACCGAAAGAGTCGAAGTATTCACAGTATTTATCATTTTTGAAATTCCTATAACATACCCAGTGAGTACCAGGTCCAATTTTGGAATCAAGATTGACTATCCCACATTCATTGTTTTTTATTTGTCTCGGCAGATTGTCTCTTGAAAATACTCCTCTAAAATGTTTTATTCCAAGTTGTTTCACCCAATTGATTAAATCAAAGTTGGATAAGGGTTTATTTACAAAATGGTTCCTAGTATGGGGATTGAATTGAATGGACTGTTTTTGCCTAGTAGAAGTCCTTTTCCTTTGGTTTTTTTTTTTTTTTCATTCCATAACCGATTGGGTTATCCCATGTACCAAAAACAGGAGGGGATTGCCATGGAATCATAGCATGTTTCCCACCTTTCTTTCTGGGTACAATGTCATCTGGAACATGAACAGGTATTGACCGTCTTGGACGGCTGCTTTCAACATGCAAACCTTTTCCAAATAACCCCTTGACTGCATCAATGACTAATGGGATACCGATACTCGCCAGTATTGTTCCAATACCCTTTCCAGTCTGAGTTTTTGTTGGTTTGATAGCAAGTTGTCCACCAGACTGCATCGCATTTACAAGATCAGCCATTTGTCTCACATTTAATAAATTTCTAAAATTCAATAGTTGGGGTAAGTTTTTATTAGGAATAAGAAATCCTCCTTTTTGTTTCTTTCCAAATAGTTTATCAATGCCGAGACTTGCTAATGAAGAAAGAGCACCTGTGGCCAATGCTGGAGCCGCTTTAGCTACTGCTTTACCTGCATAAGGCAATAGTCTTGTTCCAAGTGAAAAAAGACTGGACCAAAGAGAGCCTCCTTCTTGGACTGATTTTCTGATCTGTGCTTTGGATATCTTTACATCAGCACCTGTTCCATTTCTCTGTGATTTGGCTAATTTTTTTATCTGTGTTTTTGTCAACATCATTTGATCACCTCCAGTGAGATCTCCATGTGCGAGTCTCAATGTTACCGGTGAATTTGTTTGTATAGCTTTTGCAAGCCTTTGCTTCTGACTGTTTGAAAGTCTTACTCCATGAGGATGATAAGTAGTCATATAATATATGTTTATACTAAATTGTATTTAATACAAACAATCATTTAATTTAATTATTTAATTGTTTTATTTAATTATTTAATTTATTTAATTTATTTAATTTACATTGATCTCAGAATTAATTTTCCATCAGTCTTTCTCATCTCAATATCCTGCTCATAGAGGACCAGTGCATACACACTGTAATCAGCATTTGTTGCAGCACTTAAAGTGTATTTGAAAGTCAGTTTTGTCATTCCATCTTTAATATCCTGTTTCTGTTTTGTCAGATCGAAATAAACAAAAGGGAATATTGTACCGAAGTTTCCTCTTGTGAGAAGGGTACTTTCACTGAAATCATTACAGCTTGAACATATTTCAAAACATCTCTAAATACTCTTGTTGGTTCTGTTGATGGTTTATAATGAAGCTCTGGATAATCATTTCCGTTGCCAACCTCAAGATAACAATCAGTCAAAGTTCGGTTATTTGCAACTGAGAATGTGTTATAGAGAAATTTATTGGCTGTCTGAGATGCATCACTTACATCATTGATGATGAATACAAAGACATGCCTGGGTTTGTTTATTCCTGTGGAAATACGGAAATTGGCTGTCTGCTGTCTTGTTGAATTCCCTCTCTCAACCATTTCTCTCATGTAAGTCCACTTTCTGTTGTCAAGATACTTGCTCATGTATAAGGACTTTCCCGCAGAATTGAAAATAATACGAGGAACAATTAGCTGGAATTTAGTTAGTATCACACGACATTCATCAGTAGCTTGCCAAATCATATTGTCATCACTCTCAAGTGTCAATTTCACCTCTATTTTTGAGTTAGGCATGAGTTCATCCCAAAAGCTCTTGAAAAAACCGTATCTGTTCAATGCTATCTCTGCATTTACTTCACCACCATCATTAAGCAAAGCTTTACGATCTGAGAATCCTTTGTTATAAGCAGCTTGTGCCACTCTGTTTTCAGCACCTCTGCTGGTGTCAAGATAGAAGAACTCATTGGTTCCCTGACTTACAACATAACCCTGTGAATACTCAAGCAATGACTTAATATTTGTGGCCTGGTTTGCATTCGGCATTCATAAACATCAAGACCATTCATTTTTACATTAATGGTGTTAATAAGAGCGTGAACTGAATTAACAATACCATTTCGATCTGCAGCAGCAATGTCAGCTCCATCTGCAAGCTTATTTTCTTTGAAAATAACATTAAAACGGGCATTATACCAGTCAAATGGTGTAGTCTCTCCACTGTTATCAACAACGAAACGGTAACCTGTTTTCCTCTGATGAGCATTGTTTGCTACTACAGTATTAAGTGCTGTCTCTAGTTCGAACACTACATCTTCATATCTTTCGATATATTTTGAGTCACGATAGTTTGACATATATTATTGTGTTAGATAAAAGTTATTTTATTTTACGAGGTCGGCCTCTCTTTCTTTTGATTAAACCACCAGTCTGGCTCACACTCTCAGTTCCACTCTTTCTCTTTTTCAAAAGTTCTATGATTTTGTCGCCAGCTTTTTTGCCAGCATGTTCACCTATTGTTGTTGCTGCTTTTTTTCCAGCTGTTTTGATCATATCAGTCACAATACCTTCACCATGTTGTTCATATTTTTTAAACTCAAACCGTTTCATATACTATTAGGTTTTATAATTCTGTCTCTCTCAAGAATAACTCAATATACCAATCTATCCCATTTAAATCGACTGGAGCTCTAGAAGAGTCTGTGACATAAAAGCGTATTGAGCTGATATTATGTGTTGAGACTGGATTCCATGAAAGAAAACGAGGTTTGTAAGTGAAAGGTAAACTTCTAACGAGATCTGTGACAGGAATAACAGCGATTGTATTTGTGCTATTTCCATCAACAATGCTATCTGTCACCAAATCACAATTGATATAAATTTCATCTACTCCTCTTGTAATATCAGGTAGATTTGTTCCATATTCTGTGGCTGGAACTAATTTTGAATCGAAACCGATAAGTTTTCTGAAATCAAGATTCCTCAGATCCACACGATAATTTTCATTGAGTTCAATCAAAATGCGATATGTTGACAAAACGAAATACATGTTAATACCATACAGGAATTTTGATTTGTCTGTTTCAGATGGATTCAGTACATGGCTTTTTTTCTCATATACTCATGAATGTAACTATTGATATCGTCGTATGAATACATCCCGTTAACGAATGTTATTGTTTCCCAGTTTACACCTTTGTCATAGCTGTATTTCATTTGATTATTCCCAAAAATATCTCTGATATTGTACCAACTGTATGTCATATTGATAACATTCACAGCCATTTCATATTTTAAATCATTCGTTAATTTAAGAGGTGAATTGAATCTTTTTTCAAAATCATGACTCTTGCTGACACCAATTTTGTCTCTGTTTTTACTGTTGAATCGTAATGAAATTTCTGTCATATACTTTTACATTAGATATTTCATCATTATTTTATTTAGCTCACCAGTTTTCAGGATTCCCAGTCTGTTCAATGTATGCAATATTTTTGTGAATTCATTTTGAACATTTTTGCTGTTGTTGCCGGCTGAAATAGATCCACCAAGCAACTGTAGTCTTGAAAGCATGTCACCCAAAAATGCATCCCTTGAACCCATTGCACCTCTTCTTCCCATGCCTGAACCAATAGTTTGTGCACCTTCCTCAACGGCGCCAATTCTTTTTCGGTACTTTTGCAATAATTTGATCTCTTGAGTCAATTGATATATCTTTTCTTTATTTTTATCCCTATTTGTTTTGGTTTGTGATAGATGAGCTTTTTTTCTTCCAACATCTTGGGTTAATTTACCAATCATTTTGTCATACTCATCGATGTCGATTTCACCATCCATATATGATTTAAATATCTGTGATGGAGGAGGCAATTTATGTTTCATCAATGTTTGAATATCCTCAAGTGAAAAACCTTTGTCAAGATTTGACTTATATGGTGCTTCTGTTTCAGTCATCATTTTAGGTTTGTAATCAATTGGTAATGTTGTTTTCATTGGTACTGATTCAGGTAACGTGTTCATCAGCATAAGATCTTCGAAACCAGATGTCAAGGCTTTTTGGTTCTTTTTCAACTGTTTAATAACTTCATCCTGTTTTTCGTCGACACTTTCTTTCACACTCTTCTGGACATCAATAGAGGGTTTCAGTAATTCTGATGTTGTATCATAAGCATCCTGTTTTCTGTATTCATAAGTCTTGATAACATCACGAACTTCTCTAGTTTTATTTCCAGCTTCAATTCCACTTTTAAGAAGCTTTTTCATTCGTTCTATATCCATATACAATTGTGTTAGACTAATCTAAACTATTTACATATGGAAATCCCTAATTATGATATTCAGGGTTTAAAGAATTCATTCAGACAGTTGTATCCGTATATGCCAAAAGATACATTTAGAATGTTATTGGCTGGTAATTCTGGATCTGGAAAGACAACATTGTTCATGCATCTGATTATGGAACCGTTGGTCTATTATGATCAGATACATCTTTATGCAAAAAATTTGGATCAAGACAAGTATCAATATCTTCGGAAAGTAATGGATGAAATAAGCAGTCACATTGGATATCCTGCCTTGGTTTGCAGTCAAGAAGAGATATTGCCAGTTGAACAAATAAAAGACACAGATTTGCAGCGATTGGTTGTTTTTGATGATTTTGTCACTGATAAAAAACAAGATCAAATCATAAGCTATTTCATTCAGGGGAGACACAAGAACTGTTCAGTCATATATCTCACACAATCATTCTATGGCTGTCCAAAATCAATCAGACTCAATTGCAGTCACTTCTGCCTTTATGATTTCCCATCCTCAAGAGAAAGGAACTTGATTGCACAAGAACTTGGAATAGACAAGAAGAAATACATTGAAGCAACCAAGAACCATATTCCTTCTGTTATGTTGACAAGCCGATGAAGACAATCAAGAGAAATTTTTATGGTGCTGTTTAATCTAATCTAATATTATATGGCAATCAATAATTTCCAAAATGTTGAAAAACAGGAGAATCCAAAAACAGAAAGAATCGAAAAATTAATCTAACAAGATGATATAATGGGAGTTTTTAATGCTCAAATAAATCAAGATAAAACAGAAACTGGTACTGGTGAAAGAGGCCCAGCTGGTCCAGTTGGTCCCAAAGGTGAAAAAGGTGATAGAGGTGATAGAGGTCCAAAAGGTAATACAGGTGCAATTGGTCCACAAGGAGCTACTGGAGCTGTTGGTCCCAAAGGTGATGGATTTAGATTAACACAAGATGGTAATTATGACATTGAAAATAAACGTTTGACAGATGTTGGTGATCCAGTAAATCATTATGATTCTGCTAACTTGGGATATGTTAATGATGCTGTTTTATCAATTGAAGGAACACGTGTTAATCCATTCAAATTTCTTCTTGAAGATACATCAAAAACAACTATTCTTAGAAATGCGAATAATCTGCAATTGGAAGATTTTGACAAAAGCCCTTACTCATTTAATAAAATAGCCTTGTCTTTTGTTATTCCTACTGCTGGTCTTACAACTGTTCTTCGTTTTGATCTGACACAATTGGAAGTTTCAAAGTACACTTTAGTTGTTGAGTTTTATACTGATGGTAGCCCAAATAATGCAACAGTCGATGACGACAATCTGTCATCTAATTTAATTGAAAGAAAGGATTCAATAAAAAGAGCATTTCCAAAGACTCATCTTGTTGATGGTTATCTCAAAAGAATATTCTTCCTTGAAAAAACAAGTCATGGTTCCACATCAATGGAGTTATTGTTGATCTCGCCATATTTATCAAATAATGCCAAACATCATGTCATAGTTTATGGTGTTTATGGATTTTCTAATATCATTTTATCACATATTCACGACCCAGCTTTTGAATTAGAAGAAGGAAGAATTGTATTTAATAATGAGGTTAAAATGAGTTTTCATAGAATAGTTAATGTTGGACGCCCTATACTTCCACAAGACTGCGCAACTAGAAAATACGTTGATGATGGTGTAAGAGGTAAAGCGGATAAAACATATCTCAATAATAACTTTGTGAAAAAAGATGGAAGCGTTGCGATGACTTCTGATTTGAATCTTGGAGGTAACAAATTGACTAATGTAGCAGCGCCAACAGCAAACAATGATTCAGCCACAAAGGGTTATGTTGATAATAAAACAGCTGATTTCCTTAATATAAACACAGGCGGTGTGATTTATGCACCTGTTAGCATGAATAGAAATGATCTGTTTGGCATACCAGATAACCCAAGATTTGGTTATTCAGCTGTAAATAGAAACTATGTGAACAATAATTTTTTGAAACTAAATGGAAGCGTTGCGATGACTTCTGATTTGAATCTTGGAGGTAACAAATTGACTAATGTATCAACACCAACTGCAAATGATGATACAGCCACAAAGGGGTATGTTGATACTGAAATTGCTGGAATTACTGGCATTGATGTTTCACCATTTCTTAAAAAAGATGGAAGTGTTGCAATGACTGGTGATCTTGACATGGGTGACAATAAAATAACAAATGTTGGGGCTCCAAACTCTGATAAAGATTCTGCTAACAAAAAGTATGTTGATGACCTTGTTTTTTCAGCATCTGGAGCTCAACGCAACCCATTCGCTTTTCTGTTGAAAGACATATCCAAGTCTTCTGCAGTCAGTGGTGTGGAAAACCTTCAAATTGAGAATTTTGACAGATCACCATACCACATAAACAAGTCGTCATTGTCTTTTTTCATCAAACGAAGAGGCAACTTTACATCTAAAATTCGTTTTGATGTTTCATCATTGAGTAATGGACGGTACACATTTGTTACTGAGTTTTACTCACCATCAGATCCAAGAAGTGCTGCAATCAGTTTAACCCTTCCAACAATTAATATGCGTGACGCTGGACTGTCATTTCAAAAAGCTTTTACTAGAACTCCACACGTTGATGGTTATATTAAAATTTTTTCCAGATAGAAAAAAGAAGTGGTGGTCAAGCGACAATACAGGTGGAACTTTCCAGCACAGCTCCTGCGTCTAACACCAAAACACATATCATTGTTTATGGGGCTTATGGCTATCATACCAATTTGTCTTACTTTCTCCATGACCCAGCTTATGAAATTGAAAACGGCCATGTTGCGTTTGGTAGTAATATTGACATGAAACTAAACAAAATCCTCAACCTGCAGGATAACCCCTCAAACCCACAAGATGCTGTAAACAAAAGTTATGTGGATCAGAGGTTGCAAACCAAACTCGATACGGTTGCACAACAAAATCTAAATATGAACAACAATGCCATTACTGATCTTGCTCCACCCGTCAACGCAGACGATGCGGCGACAAAACGTTATACTGACGAATATTTTCTCCGACGAGACGGTTCGACTGCAATGTATGGCGATTTGTCGATGGGTGGAAATAAAATGACGAATTTAGCGGACGTGGTGAATGAAACTGATGCAGTGAACTTTAGAGTTTTAAATCAAGCTTCACAAACCATTAGAGCAAACACTTTATTATTGAATGGAACAAATGCGATGGCAGCGGATATGAAACTTGGAGGGCATAAAATCATTGACTTAAAAGAAGGAACAAATAAAACTGATGCCGTAAATTTAGATCAATTAGAAAAAAGTCATATTTCATCTGCTTCTCATCCAAAGAATGCTTTCAAATATTTGATGAATGATATCGATGAAATTAGCACTGAATATGGCTTGACAGTTAATGGATATGTTAATTTACCTAGTTCACCACATTTGATTTCAAAAAAGGTCATTGATATAGACTTGAATAAAGAAGCTAATCATATTTACAGAGCTAGAATTGGATTTAATATGTACGCAATAAAAGATGGAAAATACACTTTCATTCTTGAATGGCTATTTCCTGATTATGAAGGAATGAGTCTTAGTAGTGTAACATTCAATGCAACTGGTGGAATTACAATTCATAAAACTGTAGGGAGAAAATTTGACAACAGAAATGAAGATCATTCGAGATATTTATTATGGATTGAAAAACCATCAGCAAGTTCACCACCTGAATATTTATATTGTACGATTCATATTAATGCTAACCCAACTTATCCAAATAAGTACAAAGTTCATTGTGTTGCATATGGTATTGATTTCGAAGCAGTAGACGTTCCATCAAGTGTTTACGACTTCTCTGAACCTTTCAAAATCGTGAATGAAACAATACAATTACAAACTGATTTAGATTTGAATGGTTTTGATGTGAAAGAAAATGAAAATTGGTTGTTTGGTGGAGACAATGGCGAATTGACAATGCTGAATAATATTAATATGAACACTTATCTGATAAAAGAGGCCAAACTTGGTGGTGATTTAAATCTGAATGGCTATAGAATTCATAATAATAGTTTGAATCTATTTCGTTCAAGCGTTACAGGTGTAATCATGGAAACGGCTTTCGATTTGGGTGGATTTGCTCTTTACAGGCCGAAATTAGGAGGTGATCTAAATTTGAATGGGAATGGAATAATCGGTCAAATACAATATTTAAATTGCTCTGTCAAAGCCAATCGAGGACATGATAAGAATGTTTTAAAGCCTGTATTGATAAATGGCTCTGAATTTTTAGTTATTCACAACAATAACTTTCATATTAAGAATATGTATGTAATACAAGGAACAAAACCCGGAATATTCTACTTCAAGAAAAAAGCTGAAGGTGCTGGAAATTTACCATTACCAGCAACAATTTTTGAATACAGACATGGTGCTACGGGTAGAAACATCACAACGGTTGACGTCAATAAATCATTATCGAGAGGCTATTTAATCATTGATTATTCACATCCCAATAGTGGAGCATTTGATACAGCATTCACACTTGAAGTAATTATGAATTAATCTAAATTAATATTATAATGGGAGTTTTCAATTCTCCACAAAATCAAGACAATAAAGGTGATAAAGGTGATATAGGTCTAATTGGTCCACAAGGCCCACAGGGTCCACAAGGTGTTTCAGGTTCTGTTGGTCCCAAAGGTGATGGATTTACATTAACACAAGATGGGCATTTTGATATTGGAGGAAATAAAATAACAAATGTTAATGAAGGAACATCGGATGATGATTGTGTAACAAAAAAACAACTGGATTTGAAGTTAGATAGAGCAGCTTTTGTTATTTCAAATTCACTGCCTGGTATACCTGTTCTTGATGGAATTTCAATTGCTTTGATACCAGCTCTGTCTGTATTGACAGCTGATGCTGATGATAGAGTTTCTAGTTGGCTGGATCCTGTTAATAATGTCACTTTTACACAAACTTCTAATTCGAAAAAACCATTGTTACTGAGAGATTCAGTCAAGAAAAAGTTTTTCATACGTTTTGATGGCAGTGATGACTACTTGGAGAACAGTTCATTTGATGTTTCTAAAGTTGCTGGACGGAGTGGAAATACTTGTACTGTCATAATCATTGCAAACACAAAACAAACAAAATGTCAATCACAATTTCAATGGGGTAAGGGTGCTGTTAGATTTGGTGTTCATCTGCCTTGGATTAATGGAGCATGTTATATTGATTTCGGTTCTATATTAAATGGAAGACTTGCTGTTTCTTCTTTGGCTAATCTGACGGGAAATATTGAAGTTTTTACTGTTCGAGTTGATGGTCATAATATGGAATTTTTCAGAGGTATTTCATCAATGACGCCAGTTGGAACAGGATCAATTTCAGCAACATTGACTGGTAGTGCACAAGAAATGTTTATTGGTTGTCAAGTTCATACAGATGGTTCTGCAATTAATTTTTGTGAAATGGATCTTTATGCTTTTGCTGTTTGGCAGAAATCACTAACTAACCAAGAACTGAGAAATATGTATCGTTTCATTGAAGATTATTTTGATCTTTAAATTATGTAATCAATTATTATGAAGCAGATTATAAGATTTGTACGATGGTTCATTCGGGATGCTGAACGGAAAAACCTTGGTGTTGATAAGAGGATTTTGAAATCAGCTTTGGTTTACCAGTTTCTATATCACAAACATTTCAACAAATATATTGAAGTGAGAGATATTATCCAGGAGCATATAGGCATTGGATTAATCGGTCCCGGTGAAGGCTGCTTAACACATTTTTTGGAGCATACTCTTGGTTGGATTGATACATTACAGACACATGGTATATTACACGATGCCTTCGGTAGGTTTTATGTCAAACATGCACTTGATAGAGGATATTCTTATGCTCTACCGTCTTTCTTGACGACTAAAATTAGTAAGTTATCACCTCTAAGTGGGCAATTGTCTGGTTTGTGGTACTGTGTGTTGAACAGAATCGTTATATAAGCATATTGTATGAAAGAGCGAAAAAGCATATTCAGCTGGAACCATATTTCAGGTGAATTAACAGAAGATCAGGTAAATGAATTAAAAGCCTATTACCACACATATCACAGAAAGTGTTGGGCTCATAAACAGGCTGTTAAACGGTTCAAAAAATGGAAATTACTGGGGAATTCCTTGTCCATCATCTTTGCAACTGGGGGTCTCGCCACAAGTGTGGCAACAGGTGGTGTTAGTTTGGTAGCCATCAGTACAGCAGCACTTTTGATACAAGGGTGGATGAAGCATAAAAACCTAGATTTGAAAATCCAGAATTGCACATATGCTTATCAAAGCTATCAACATCTACTCAATTCAATAAAAGACAAGTTGAGAAGTGGTGATTTTGATGCTTCAAGTATACAAATCTCAATGAAGAATATCGATGATTATGTGACTGACAATAGTCCAATTATTGATAAGTACCTACTGAAATATGATGAAAAATTCACTGCTTTATAATACGAATAATCTTATCAAATCTCAACAATAGAATATCAACCCAATATCGATCATAAAATCCAAGCGTCTTTTTTGATCTAGTAACTATTATTTTATCAAATGGAAGATCAAGCATTAAAAATATTTGCTTAAGCATAAATTTCGTACTTATCATCCTTTTACGATTCTTATTCACCAAAGGAAGGACAGTGTCTATCTCTTGGAATATTTTCAATATTTTGCCTTTATCTTTTACAGAAATTTGAAGTCCATTCTTACAACATATACCATTTATCACATTTTCAATATGGTACTTCCGATGATATACAGATTTTCGCCGTATTTTATACATATTATTATGAAAGTCGACGTACTCTTTACAATAGTCATAGCTGTGGACTGAACCGCAATTTAGACAAACATTTTCACCATCATCGTTAAACATTTTCTGATTATCACAGCAAGGTGCTTTCACACTTTTAACAACTTTGACCAATAGCTGATCACAAAAATAACATGACAATTCTCCCATATTCTTTAATTCATTGTGGATTACTGAATTACAACTCATTCTATAATATTATGTGATATTTTATTTTTATGTAACCATCGGATGGTTCCACGTGAGAAATAATAGCTATAGGCGATGACTCATTCCCTGTTTTCCGAGAATGTCACGCTTGGTGATTTTTCCGAGAATGTCACGCATTTTAATAAACTATAGATGAAGTGTGCAGACCTTGGTTCCATCAGATTGAACAACTATAGATTCCATCAAATTAAATAACTATATATTCCATCAAATTAAATAACTATATATTCCATCAAATTAAATAACTATATATTCCATCAAATTAAATAACTATATATTCCAGAATACGAGATCAGAAGGCAGTAGTAGTTTGGGGAAAACGAGATCAAATGATTTCGTACCCCCAAACACTATACTACTCGCGCGTTCCACAATGTTGAGAAACAACACGTTCGAAAAAAACATGAGGGGTCCTAATTAATCCACAATAAATATTCTTTATCGAGGAAAAGAATTAAGATAGAAGACACAATTAATTATTTTTTTTAGAAGCAAAATTATGATGGTGAGTGGATAAAAGTTTCAATTTCTTGCAGCACGGAGTTGGAACGTGACAGTCCAAGTCCCTTGGGACATTCGAGACAACATGTTTATTGTTGCCGTTTTGTGACAATCTCCAGTTACAACGGTGATTCAGTCGAACTCGATCGTTGTAGTTTAAACTAAAAGCGAGCAAATTTCAGGTGGAGTGTCTTAATTTCGGGAAGAAAAGTGTGGAAACATCTACTGGATTTTGCCAGGACATTAATTAACGATATACGATTTGAAAGGACAGATTTTCCCGGCATCTTTGTTGTGGTTTATCCATGGAAACAAGCAGCATTCTGTGTTTTTTCGGCGGGCACTGCAAAATGCGAAGGATGCTTTTAGGATATGTTGTCCTGTTTGCTGTAACAGTGAATGATAACCTCCAAGAAACTTGTACCCATCTAATGTTATGGATTCCGAAGAAAGAAGAGTAGCAGACTGATCGAGAGTGATCTACTTTTAGGTGAGCAAATTTCACTTCTCTGTTTGTTGTAGAAAAAGCGGCAAACGAAATTCAACCATGAAACAAACTGTTCCGTGTTTCATCGGTATTAATTCTGTAATTTGGCAGCTGGTGGCAAATTCTCTTAGATGATTGTAGTTAATATAATTCACTGGATTGTAATAGGTTGAAAAATTTGTTGCGTGGTCATCAGCAAACCTGAATTTATCTCAAGTCATCTCGGAGTTGAATAAAATTAACTTACTACGGTACTGATCGATACAAACGAATTTATACCATGGTTGACAGTTAAGCGTAATTTTATAATAGCTGTACTAATAAACTCACAATATTAAATAAAAAAAGCTTACAATGCGTATACCAGTTTTTTGTTATACAAAGATGTTGACCTTCCTGCAGCGACTCTTGTAATTTATCTCGTACATGTTTTTAAGCCTAACAAGCCAAATTTTTAAAAGTTACTATATTGCTTTGTAAGCCTTAAAGATAACCATTTTCAGGCCATATTTGCGCTCCGCTATGCCGTCCCAGCGAGCCTAAAAAATGTCAGGCTCCAAGCCTAAAAAAGTTAAGGTCCATTTTTAAGGTTAACACGAGGCTTAAAAAGGTTAATGTTAGGCTATGAAAATTTGGTCTTTGTTAGGCTGAAAAATCAGGCCAAAATTAGGTTACTGTCAGGTCACACATTTTCGTACGGGAAGAAGTCACATTTCCATTCACAACAGTTGTGCTCATTAAGATTAGTCAATAAGGACGGAATTAATTTATTTATCTCTCACCATACAATGAATTTACAAATGCATCTGCCTCATCGGGGTTCCAAATCAAATGCAATACACAAGAACAGATAAAAATTGCTTAATAATATGAAAGTACAAAGTCACTGAAAAACAATGAAACAATAATGGTCCAACCTGTTCTTGTTCTGGACAATATGGGGGAGTTGACGAAAATGCCGGCCAAGCCAATTCATCATCGCTGTTATTACGAAGTTGAGGTTCTGTTATATAATACTGTGAAAGCAATTTATTTTTGGCTTACCTGCAGGATTGATGATACTCCAAGTCAAAATAGTTAAAGGTTATCTTCATCGCCATGCCGTGTGGAATATCAACCGAATAAGCACAGTCCATGTTGTTTGGATAGTTGTTAGGATATCCAGGACTTAACAGGATGTTGTTGAAAACTCTACCACAGCCTGCAGTGTAGAAATTAATATAAGGAAACACTGGTAAAATTTCTTAAGTATTCGTAATTTTATAGCGCTTCAGGTTACGCCACTGGGGATCATTCTATCTGGGCGTATGTGGGAAAACGGTCTCAGAATCTAAAACTTAATGCATTGTTTTCTTAGGTTGCAACATGCATCAAACCCAACACCTACTAAACATTCAGCCTAAACAGACCACAACAACATATTTTGCTTTGCATGTGGTGTGGTTTTAGTAGGGTTTTATTGCTATTTTGAAAGTCACAACCAAAATAACTTTCCCGTTGCTGCACAAAGCCAGGGGTTGCTCCATATAGTGAGCAATATACGGGGAAGTTTCAACCGACAAAGAACGGCTGCGTAGGAGACTACATTAGTAACATTCACTACGAGGTAAATCTCAACAACAAAGTAACTCTCTCTCTCTCTCTCTCTCTCTCTCTCTCTCTCTCTCTCTCTCTCTCTCTATGAATAATAGCGGTCTGATATGAAATAAAGTGATTCTGAGTTCTTAAACACCAAGAATTCTTAATGTCAAATTATTCAGGACTCTGTTGTTTAATTGAAAAATTTAGTATAAAGTAATTTAATGCTCATTAGGACAAAAAGAGGGTTCTATCATATTTGTTATGACTTCTAAAATGAATGAAGTTAGCTTTCGCCTTATTAAAGTTCAGTTTTAGTTATAAAATACAAGCTGTTGTCTCATGGGGCCAGAAGGTAATAAAAGAAAAATTCGAGAAATAATGGTATCCCTATTATTGGTATCACTAAAACTAGTGATGGTCTCTCCTTTGTAACCGCTGTTGCTGGGTTTGTTAAAGGGTTCAAGGAACATACCAAAATTCACTTACCAGTCATATTTCCCAAGGAAGCATTTTAGAAACTGACCTAAAGACCAGAATATTATCAGAAATTTCACTATTATGATACATAAAATCTCCTATAGCTAATATAACTAATCGGGCAACAAAATTAATAGATGAACAAATAATAAATATGTCGCTCACGTATGTTTTACTGAAGCATTTTCCAGGATTGCAGATCAAGTGATAACTGATGTTACCCACTCCACAGCACATCAAGGAAAACGCTTCTTGTCATAAGGAATTCAAAGTAATGCACAGAATGGAACATTTCTTTTCCTTTGGGTCTCAGTGTTAATTATTTCAATAGCAGACTGTACGAGCAGTCCCTCTTTCGCCGCTTAGTTCGTCGTAATTAGTTCGTTGTAATTTCATTCATTACAATGCATTGTCTGAAAAGTTAGAAAATTCCAGGTAAGTAGTTTAACATTAGAAACTAATCCTTTAATACCTTCTTTGTGCACTAGCTGTTCTGTGATTTCTTATTGACTATTTATGTCAATGTTTAACTAATTACATGTATTGCATATAACAATAAATAATTATTACTAGTAATTTAATTCAGTCTTCTATGACGAAATTTGCATCTTTACAATATACAGATTTTTTAAACTTAAATATCTCCGGAATCAATGCAAATATTTGCAAACACTAAACAGCGTTTTCAATCTGGAATTCTATGTGATAACCCTAAAAGTTCAAGGGGTAAAACTTGATCATGACTAGCACTTTAATATATGAATCACTAAAAAAAAATTATTAGTAACACTAGGTTTCTCACTAATGCATTACTGGTCCAAGTCTTTCAAAACATTTCATTCATTACAATGCAGTATTTAATATATGATTCTGATTACTCTATTGGCTAAACATAATTATTGTTCCATAGTAGTATCATCTCCTAGATTTCACAGCGGATGTCAATTTCCCAACCCTGGGAAAACAGCTGGTATTGAGTGTGACATTATCCCACTACCCCGGATTGGGAATAGGGTTAGGATTAGGGAGAAAGCTCTCTGAGTCAATTTCTTGCATCCCACCTCCCATTACCCGGCATTTAATTAATATTGATAAGTACATTACTGAAAAAAAAAAGGTTACACCAAGAATACTTGATTTGAAGAATATATTGGCTTACCTCAATACTTACAGCTTAGTGTTAAACCAGCTGCAGAAATAGCTTAGACTGTAGTGGGAAAGTAAGTTCTGGAACTTAGTACATTGTTCAAGCATACTATTAAGTACACTCCTGTGTCATACATGGCAGATAAATGAAACACTGACAAGAAAATTTGCATGTACATGTACTCCCCATCTTATTTTGTTGATCAACTGATAAAAATTAATACCCACTTTGGAGACAAATGGAAAAAAAAATACCTGATTGTCTGAGAGAGTGCAACATGACATCTCGACCATCATCCTCAGGGATAGAGATATGGTCTGGTCATCTCTGACCTGTACATAATAAAAGCAAATAAACACCAGTCTTAATTAAGTCAGTTTTTGTCACAATGAGATTTGTTGCTGAAATTCTTCAACCTCCAAGGCAAAACAGTCTGTCAGACAGTGAATACGCCTAATACAGTATTATGGCTACATCAGTTAATTGCCAATCCCCTCATAATTACCACAATAAAACTATAAAAATTAATGATGTACAGTACAAGAGTCAGTCATGTTTTATTCATTATTCTGTCATAAATTCTACCCAACCTTCATCAGCCCTCTCTTCAACTTGATCCTGAACTGATCAACCTGGAAAGACATGAACTTATATTGTTATGTGGATGTACAGGCCAGGTGTGAGAGAGGGGGGAACAGGGTCTATACAAACTAGGTGTGAGAGAGGGGAGGGAACAAGGTCTATACAAACTAGGTGTGAGAGAGGGGAGGGAACAGGGTCTATACAAACTGTCCTTTTATGTTATGGAAGGTCACCCTCTCTCCCCTTGATCATCTCATCAGAAGCCCGGCCAAAATCCTGGCCAGGCTGGCAAAGGCTGGCCAGGCCAGGCTTTCCTGGTTTTTGGTCGGGCTTACCGGGAAAATGCAGCCTGGTAAAGCCTAGCAAGCATGGCCACAGCCAAGCTTTCTTGGCATCCTTGGCCACCAAAGCTTGGCCTTCCTGGCCTTGTTACTTCCAAGGCCGGGCTTTCTCGGCAACCTTGGTCAAAAAAGCCCGGCGTTCCTGGCCTTCAAGATTTAAGCCAGGCTTTCTTGGATTTTCAGGCCTAAAACGGTATAACAAGTTTTCAGCCAAACCAGGCATCTTTGGCCATGTTGTCCCATGAAGGTAATTCTTTGCTAAAATACAAATGCAATTTTTTTTTTACAAAAATGACAAACATATTGTTGATTTTCACATAAATGTAGAAAAAAATGTACAAAAGCAATTATAGCAACTAATTATATCACACTTGAACATATGAATGTTCTCAACCCCTTCAATGCCAACTTTTTGCACGTCTTTTCTTGCAATTTCCTGAGGGTAGGAGGTCAAGTTGACCTCGCTATTCCATATAAGGGGTTACCACGGCGAGTTCGCTGGTCCACAACACTGAAGGCTCTATCTTTGTTGTCATGCTTGTCACGCTAGCTGTTGTTTATTTCTAAACAAATACTGCAGCTACAATTTGGTGCTTATTTGATTTATAAGTGTGTTTTTCGAGCCATTTTCCACCTCAGAAGCCCCCTGCCTGGCATCATAAAGCTGGGTTGATGGGCAGAGGCAAACCTTTGAAAGAATACAGAGGTGAGAAGCAATTTCACACAAAGTTTGCTGCTCAAAGTATTCGTCGGACGAGCGAATGATGGCAATCCATGAAGTGAGGTTGTGTCTTTAGTCGTTTTGTGAGTGGATTCCGGGACCTGGTATGGCAATTTTGGCGAGTTTTGACTTGTAAATAATGCAATCAGTGAAATACATGTATTTTCCCAGCAGGACCAAGTGGCTCAACACTCATAAAAAATATCTGAAATGAAAATAGGCGGACTGTCTTGCGCCCGTTATCCAAGAACTTCCCAGAATTCCTTTGGGTCACAAAAGCAAAAATTACAGACCAGTGAGTGCAAGTGAAATCAAAAGCGTTATTCGCATCGCACTAAACAAGTGAGCAGGTAAATGTGGAACATATTTCAAGTGGAGTCGAAGTTTGCTACTAACGTAGAATTTTAGCTTCAAAAGATATTTTTGTTCGAAAAACTTCGAGGCAAACTTGTTTATTTTTGGTGTTGTCAATGGGTGTTCAAAGCCAACATTTTTGGTTTTGCAACAAAATAAACGGTCATACTTGATGAAAATTGGGAGTTTTGGTCAGTTTATGGAGTGATGAAGTCTACGTAAGTGAGTATTTGGCAATAAGAATTGTTCATTTCAACCATAGAGAGGGATTTGGGAAAGTTGTAGGCATAATGGGAATTGTCAAATTTCCATTTTTCAAAAAATACATTAATGGCATTTTCATTCGGAAGAATTTCCATTTCAAATTTCCATTAATGTAAATTACACTTTTTAATGTATTTTTGTAACTTTCCATAAATGGAAATTAGCTTGATATTACAAGCAATGTTAATATCAAATCCAATAATGGTTAACTATTAAAAACCATGAATGGCCCGAAACATTGTAATCCATTCATGTAAATAGGTGAAGTATAGTCCATCATGTAAACTGCTTAATTTCCGTGAATGGGAATCAGCTCAATGATAACAATAATGGTAATATCAAATCCTATAATGGTTATCGGTTAAAAAGCAGGAATGGAAAAAATTGTACTCCACACATGTAAATAAGTGAAGTATAGTCCATCATTTAAATGCTTAATTTCCATGAATGGGAATCAACTCAATAATTACAATAATGATAATATCAAACCCAATAATGGTTGTCTTTCAAAAACCATGAATGGGAAAAATTGCGATCCATTCATGTAAATAAGTTAAGTATAGTTCATCATGTAAAATGCTTAAATTCCATGAATGGAAGTCAAGTCAATGATAACAATAATGGTTATATCAAATCCAATAATGGTTGTCTGTTAAAAATCGCTAATGGTAAAACCCGTTGGAACACGAGAGGGACTGGAACAAGTCACATGTTTGTCAGCCATCTTTGGACATGACACGCCAATTTTCGTGCCATTCTACAGATTTTCGTGTAGAAGCAAAGGCTGAGATGCAGAATTTCTTAGCATTGCAAAAGAAAACAGTGATGGAAAGAAATAGTTTGAGTGTAGCTTCTGAATGGACAGTAGAAGATGTTTGTAAAAAAGATTAAGGAATCATACAACAAAGAAGTAGGGGAAAAATTGAAGGTGAGTGATACAGTAGATGCCGAAAAACTTCAAGTTCAATTGAAGGAACAAAAATACAGAAGTCAAAGATACCACCAATTTGTTTGTGATTTCTTTGTCTTCATGTTTTCTGAGGTTTAAATGGCTAGGTTTGTGTTCTTTTCTTCCTATCGTTTATAATAAATTCCAAGCTTTTGTTTATTATTTTTTCTCTTAGCACAAAAACAATTGACAGACAGGCTCTTTGCAAGCTGGCCAAAGAAGGCTCGCTGCAGCAGTTTGCATAGCCAGTGGCCTTGGAAAAGCCTAGAGAAGTGAAAGACCAGTAAAAATATTCCATATATGTGACCGTCTATGGGAAAACAGGTAAAGGTGAATGCACGGGCACGCCAAAATGACACGCTAAACAATAGGCAGTGAGCAAAATGACACACCAGTTTGCCAGGAGTTTGTCACACGACACGCTTAATTAAAAATTTCCTTTTGTGTTTATTTCACAGTAAAAACAAAGCAGCGTGTCCAATCTAACAATGAAATGTGCCGAGTTCGCTGCCGGGTGAAATGACACGCTGTTAGGCAAAATGGCACGCAAGCCGTGTCCACTAGGTTAATCTTTTGCAACTTATCGTGTCCTTCCTCAAGTAGACCCAAGTACTGTCGATGGATTTCCACCCTTTTTGTGACTTTAGTGTTTGCCCGAGCCAATTGTGCCCCTCAAGTGCACCGCAGAAAATTTATTCAACTGTTTACGCAGAGTTCGTATCAAACGTAATTTGCCTTCACTAGTTTTTGAAGGAAAGTTGGTATTTACTCGAACATAAAACTGAACTTTCTAAAACCTCTTAGCACTTGCTCACCATTCTTTAATGCGTTAGCGGGGTGATGACAAGAAAACAATGGGAACATTCTGGCTTCGCAAACCCAAAGAGTTCGTGCATGCTTTCAAACAATTTATTGTCTTCATTGATGCCCCGATTTATTCAGCACACACTTCCATAATTTTGCAGGTACTGTACAAAATTCAATCGCTTCTACCAAGAAGCAAACGACAGATGTAGTCACGCACGTATGAATATTCAGTGAGCTGTTGAAAGGCAAGTTCGCAAGGGATATAATAACGCCATATTGACAACGAAAACATTATTCCTGATTGGTTGAGCGGCGAAAATAGTCGCTCGTGATTGGCACAGCACGCCATCTCTACGTTTAGTTGCTATGTTTAGTTGCTTTGCCCGGGTTCGATTCCCGGACTCGACGTCATATGTGGGTTGAGTTTGTTGTTGGGTCTCTTCTCTGCTCCGAGAGGTTTTTCTCCGGGTTCTCCGGTTTTCCCCTCTCCACAGAAACCAACATTTCCAAATTCCAATTTCATCTGCTTGTAAAGCGCATTTGATCATATACACATGGAAAATGCGCTATATAAGTTCTAAATTATTATTATCATTATTATTATTATTATTATTATTATCATTATTTCCTCATTTTGTGCTCCACAACAACGAGTTTGGATTAAGCCAGGTTGTTTGTGTCAAAAAATACAGGGGAATCAAGCACCATAACTATAAAGAGAATTCCTGAAGATTGATTTTCATGTCTTACAATCGAAACAGCGAAAGATTATTTGTATCAAAAGCTAACGCTGCGAGAAGAATGATAAATCATCTCCAGTGAAATGAGCTTTCGATGATTTTCATGGTCGAAAGATTTTGGATCTTCGACAGCCTCCGAAAAATAAAGCTCATTTATTTCATCTTCGCTCTGAGCTGCTGCACTTCAACCAAAATATTAATTTCGAACAAACTTCGGCTGACAAAATGTGTGTTGTGTTACCGTATGCAAACGAGTGGGGTGTTTTTTTCCTGTAACGCAATCATTTCACGTCTGCTCGCAGATTAATCCAGTTTGGACCAACAGATCATAGTTTCAGCGACCTTTTTAATAAAGTGATGTGTAGCCGTTTTAAATGTAAACATTTAGCGTGCAATTGCTTGTTTTTTGTGTTATTCAAATTTTGCAAACTATAGATTTTCATTTCGTGCTACTTGCGCGAACTGCAGTCTTTCATCACGTTTCATTTCATTCATTTCGCAAAGTATAATAAGCCACTGACCAGCTTGGTCGGTGAGATTTTTTGCTTTATACTGTTTGTTTCCAGGTCTTCTTTGTGTGGTGAGTAAAAAAATGGCACAAGTTATATAGAGGATATTACATGACCGGACAGAGATATGAAATGTTGAGAAATAATTATTTCACGAGTCGCGTTTAATCTTTTTTCTCACTCATTGTCTTTCGAGCTTCGATGAGTGTACTGTGCAATATTTTGGCATGCGTGTCATATCGCACGCCTAGCGTGGCATTTTGCACAGTGCTTTAGATAAAGGCTTTTGCGTGGCAAACAACAGCACTGTGACACTCTGTTTTAGGCATTAAATATGCGCATATCTCTGCCATTGTGACACACTTAGTGTGCTGTGTCGTCGCACGCGTGCCCGTGCAATCACCTTTTTCCCTGTTTTCCCGTGGAGGGTCACATATTAACATGGGTCATCCATTGTCTTTTATTAATATAATTTACACATAGCATGGTGTTGGTAGCGTGTTTAAGCCAGACTGGATGTGGGCTAGAGATGCACAGATCATGATAGTGGTGACTGTGAAATAAATGTACAGCCTGTAAGCTACGTAGTTGTATACCAAGGTAACCATTTGACAGGTGATAAGAAAATTAAAACATGCATCTATTTCAAGTAAATTTATATGTCGTTTTAATTTCCTTTATCATACAGAATGTTTTGCATTGGACAATATTACCACCACTCAACTAGTGAAACCTGTAAAATCCATGATAGGAATTTGTTCAAAGCCAGCATGTGTTTTATATAAAACAAAATAATGTTTCCCATTTGTTTTCCATTGATGGATTAATGAATGAAATCGGGGATGGTATTCTCCTGTTTTTCCATATTTTGTTTGACATGGGAGTTATACTAATACCATCACAAAACCATTCATGGTTATGACCAATAAACCATTGATGGATGGAAAAACATACATGTGTCTGCGCTTTAAACCAACATGGTTTGTTTTGATTTCCCATGTTAAAGCCTAGAAAACCATGAAAGGAATTTGATTAAAACCAAAATGTATTTCAGGTAAAACCCATCATGTTTTTCAGTGGTTATCCATTGATGTTTAGTTGACAAACACCAATAAGAGGAATTTGATTAAAACCAATATGTATTTTAGCTAAAACCCATCAAGTTTTTCAGCAGTTATCCATGGATGGTTTACTGTGCACAAAACCAATAATGGGAAGTGTTCTGTTTTTCCATAAATGGTTTTTTAAATAGGAATTGCAGAAATACCATTCAAAAAACCATACATGTTTTTTGGAAAATTTTCCTGTGGTGGGGGGCTTATTTCAAATCTTAAACATGCCGTTTTCATCTTAAAATAATTTTTGCACAAAACTCAGATAACTACAGTACAGTAACTTTAGTATTTAATACAGAGTAGCAAACAGTATTATGTGTTTGAGTGTATATTTGTTGAAAAAGAAACCAACTGCCGCAACTGGGCCGCATGAAGTGGATTTCGTAAGATGGAATAGGAGGGACTAATCACAAAATATTACATCCCAAGAAGGGGAGGGATGCTTATTACAGCTGGGGGGCTTATTGGAAAAACCGACTTAAAACAGGGGGCTAATTAGAGAGGGAGGGGGGGGGGGGTTAATAGAGACGAGGGCTTAATAGAGCTTTTACGGCAAGCTTGAACAAAAAGTGCTACTTAATAAAACAACGTTAACTTTAATGAAGTACTATAAAACAAAACACAACCCTAAAATCACACAATGGGTATTAAGTCAAACGTTTACTCAGTGACTTATCCCAAAAGCTAATGAAACTTAAGATGCTAAATTTAGAAAGTCTCTTGAAATCAAAAAGAACATAAAACAAGAGTTGTGCGAGAGAAATCTTTTCTCACCTGCGCCATGAACAGAAATCATTAGTGATATTCCAATGTTTCCTCGACAATGACGACGACTAAAACATGTTTTATCCTCAGCTGAAGATGAATCTCTCCATAAAGTGTGCTTACGTCAAAATCTCCGCCAGAAAATGGATTCATATCCCCGATCCAAGTGAAGAAACATTTTGCATGTAATGCCGGAGGAGAGCGGACATGTTTTTCTGAAGACCGCAATCAGGCAATCCAGCGGATGTTACACAGCAACAGCCAATGATAGTGTGCGAATTTTCACGTGCATATCCTTTTCATTTTCTTTTGGCGCCCATCTTTGAATTGTGTTTTCGGTTGGTCGATTGTGCGAACAATTGTTATTTTTCCTTTCTCAAAGATGGTTTCTTTAGTTGTTCAGTGAGAGAATGAAAACAGCGTTAGCGTGGTAAACGAAAAGCAAGTTTGTGGTTCCGACGTGCAACTAAATGAAGGCATCACCGTGGATGTATCGCCGGTACGATTAGACGGTAACCAGTGGTTTCGCCCCCTTGCGAGTTAGCGTACGCGACGCGTACTTAAAAGAGGAGAAGACAGCAAACCAGCTCCTGAGGGCATGTGCCTATCTTTACGGCCCACAAGAGTAAAAATCCTGCAGGTCGAGACTGGCGCTCGATATTGCACTCTGTAGGTACTACACCAAAACGGCTCCTTTAGGAGCCATCAAATCTAATAAAAGCTATAACCAACAATATTTATCAAATACCCGATATACCGGTTCGATATACCCATCCCTTTATATACTATCGCTAGGCTTTTCACAGTCTTTTCGGTTTTTCGAGTTCAATGGTCCGCCATTTTAATTTCTCAAGCGAGCGAAACCTGGGGAGAGTACAAAGTCGATTTCTCCCGATTTGCTCGCGATCGATTACGACAAGATCAATTAACCGCGGTCAAGTCAAGCGTAAAAAAGTAAGAAAAGTTCTTTAAAGATAAGGTTTTTACGTTAAGAGCTTCCTTTATTATGTGAGTTTACTAAATCATTTTATGGATTACTAAAAACGTTTTAAGTACGCGGTTAACAAGATCAATAACCAGCTTGCTCGGTCGTGGGGCGAACTCAATCTACTTTGGAGGCGAACTTGGTTAAGTGTGGGGCGAACTCGGTTAATGAGGGGCGAACTTTAACGGGGCTAACTCGCTACGGGGCGAATCCACCGGCATTCGATTAGACTGTCTGTGGCAAGCAATCCATTGAGAGATTTTTATAGTAAGTGCAAACAAATTCTTATAAAAGGCCGTAACTTGTCAACGACACAGTAAGACCTGAAAGAACAAAACTATCGCATAACTGAGACTGTGCTCCTAGAGCTGCAGAGTGTCATCCATCGCGGCCGCAGTACGTAGTTCAACCTGAATATTTTGAACGCTAGGTTATTTTAAAAGTATAGATCAAGTTAATATTTCGGCGGCCGGTCTTAGATTCCTCTGAGTACTGTAGCTCTAGTGAATTAATGACTAAACCTGAGTCAAGAACCCCTATATGTAATATATGGTCTACTGACGATATACGCGAAATCTTATTTTTGTTTTTAGACATCATGGAGCAAAAGTTCAAGCTGGGGCGGCACATTGTTGTCAAACTCCTCTGCGGACAGCGAAGGAAGCTCGGGGCACAAAAAGTAAGATAGGGAGTCGGTCCTTTTATGGTCTGACAAATGCATCTTATTAGCAGGACAGAAAATTTTATCGTTATTGTTGCCGGTGAAACATGTTGACGGTCAGTGCGTTGTGTACAGACCTTAATTAGCGATTCGGTCCGTATATCGTCTGAGACCTGCATCTTATTAGCGGGACTAAGAAAATTTCCAGTGTTTTATCGTGATAATTGCCGGTGAAACATGTTGACGGTTCGTACAGTTTGTAGAGATCGTGAAATAGGGAGTCGGTCCGTATACGGTCGGAAAAATACATCATATTAGCGGGAACTAAATTATCTCCAGTGTTTTATTGTGATTTTTTCCGGTGAAACATGTTGACAATTCGTATGGTTTGTACAGATCGTAAGAGAGGTAGTCGATCCGTATACGGTGTGAGAAATGCATCTTATTGGTGGGACTTAGAAAATTTCCAGTGTTCTATCGTGATTGTTGCCGGTGAAACATGTTAACAGTCCGTACAGTTTGAACAGACCTTAAAATTTCGAGTCGATGCGTATACAGTGTGAAAAATACACCTCATTAGCGAGCTTAGAAAATTTCTATTGTTTTATCGTGATTGTTGTAGGTGAAATGAGTTGAAGGTCCTTACGCTTTGTACAACCGTAAGAAAGCGAGTCGGTGCGTATACGGTCTGAGGAATGCATGTTATTAGCGGGACGTAGAAGATTTCAAATGTTTTTTGGTGGTGGTTGCCGTGAAATGTGTTGACGGTCCGTACGGTTTGTACAGATCGTAAGATATGGAGTCGTTCCGTATACGGTCTGACAAATGCACCTTATTAGTGGGACAGAAAATTTCTTTTTTTTTTTGGTAGTGGTTGCCGGTGAAATGTGTTGACGGTCCGTACGGTTTATACAGACCGTAAGATATGGAGTCGGTCCGTATACGGTCTTAAAAATGCATCTTAATTATTAGTGGGACAGAAAATTTTATTGTGATTGTTGCTGGTGAAACATGTTGACGGTGCGTACGGTTTTTACAGACCGTAAAATAGGGAGTCGGTCCGTATACGGTCTGACAAAGTGCATCTTAGAAAATTTTAAGTGTTTTGTCGTGATTGTTGTAGGTGAAACATGTTGACAATCTGTTCGGTTTTTACAGACCGTAAAAGAGCGAGTCGGGCCGTATACTGTCTGAGAAATGCATCTTATTAGCGGGAAATTTCAAGTGTTTTATAGTGGTGGTTGCCAGTTGAACGTGTTGACGGTCCGTACGCTTTGTACAGACCGTAAAATAGCGAGTCAGTCCATGTACGGTCTGAGAAATCCATCTTATTAGCGAGACCTATGGTGGTGGCTACCCGTGAAACACTTTGACAGTGCATTCGGTTTGTACAGACCGTAAGATAGGGTGTCGGTCCGTATACGGTCTAACAAATGCATCTTATTAGCTGGAATTAGAAAATGTTATTGTGATTGTTACCAGTGAAACATGTTGACCTTCTGTGCGGTTTGTACAGACCGTAAAATACGGAGCCGGTCCGTATACGGTCTGAAAAATAAATCTCATTAGCGGGACTTAGAAAATTGCCAGTTTTTTAATTGTAATTGTTGCCTTTGTAACATGTTTACGGTCGGTTCGGTTTGCACCGACCGTAACATAGGGCGTCGGTCCGTATACGGTCTAAGAAATCTCATTAGCGGCACTTAGAAAATTTGAAGGGTTTTATGGTGGTTGTTACCGGTGAAACATCTTAACGGTCCGTACGGTTCGTACAGACCGTAAAATAGGGTGTCGGTCCGTATAGCGGGACTTAAAAAATCTCCAGTGTTTTCTCGTGATTATTGCCGGTGAAACATGTTGACTTTACGTAGGGTTTGTACAGATCGTAAAATAGGGAGTCGGTCAATATACTGTCTCAAAAATACACTCATTAGCGGGACTTCAAAATAATCTCCAGTGTTTTATCGTGATTGTTGGAGGTGAAACATGTTGACAGTCCGCACGGTTTGTACAGACCGTGAAATAGGGAGTGTTGGTTTTGAAGCGTGATGTTTAATTTAGTATCTTTCGCGGAACCTTTGTTTTGTAGATATTATCATGTAATTTTCATTCTTAAACTGAGCTTTCCTTTTTTTAATCCACTGTGGTGGATCAACTCTAGGTTGTAATGTCCGTTAGGGAAAACGCCCAAACCGCTAGGGCTCGCACACGTGTCGCCTTTGGTTATAAATTTGTACGGCTATTTCTCAGTTAGATCACTTCTAGTGTAGACTTTACGGCATCAACTTCTATTCGGCATTAGGCCATAGTTCTCTCTACACTTGTGGTAATCTATCAAGTCAAGCTTAGTGCGTGTGCAAACCAAAGTGAGTAACAACTTCTTATTTCTTTTAGGAGTTTAGGGTTTAGTTTTCTGTTGTTCTTTCGTTTCGATGCAGTTTCGTTTTTATCAGTAATCGAATAGTTTCTATATCATATCTAATCGGTCAGTTAGCCCTTTTATGCTCGAAACCTTGTTACGTTTCTCAACAAGTTTAGTATATGTCTTAAGAAAAAAGTTACGCGTTTCTATGCTATGCCTTTATGGCAAATAAAAGCTGTTTCGCCGTATATGAACTTGTTTTTTGCTCAGCGCTAAGATGTACTAGTTACGTTAGCTTCTATTTTCGTTATTGTATTTCAGTTCGAACCGGCAAATCAGCAACTGGCTTAGACATACATCGATTTCGACTTAGGATTCAATCGCCTTTGATCATTGGCATTTGTATGGATCTTTGATCTTTATCAATTAAACTCTGTTAACATCGTATTCAAGAGTTCTTGCTGAGTTCGATTTTACGCTACGCACTATTCTACCAAAGTTATTCATTTGGATCCTTGGTTCATCATATTCTGTCCCTGTGAATGACAGGGAGTCGGTCCATATACGGTCTGAAAAATACTTCTCATTAGCGGAACTTAAAAATCTCCAGTGTTTTATCGTGATTGTTTTAACTCGTTTCCTGCCGCCATGAGGGACGCCAAGATGGCGTTTCCATACAAAACACTATAATTTTGAGTGGTACATTTTGCCGAATAACTCGAGTACGGGATATCGCACGGCCCTGGGACGTTGCCATGTTCTTTATTTATTACTCTTCTACAATATCACAATGTTTTGACTTTATCTATTGAATGGTTGATGATTTTTGTTTTTTTGTTTGCGTGACTGAAAACGTTCCGCCCATAAGAGGCTGAGAATGTATGGTAGTGTAATTTCGACTTTACGCCAAACAAACTGAAAATACAGCGGTCCCGTCGTTCTTGCTTTAGGTCAATGAAAAGTGCACGAAACTTCCATTTACACCAACTTTAAGCTCAAGAAAAGGCGAGTTTCATCCTTTATACGTAGCCAAAAGGAAAAGGAAAATTTACACCAGCTTAACGCAAACCTTAAATCAAGCGTTAAATTGTTTCAGTACACTAGCTTCACGCAGAGGTGTAAAGTTAGTGTAAAGGTCAGACTTGCTAAGCGCAAATAAAGCTTAAAGCCGTTTAAAATACATATTTACATGTGCTTTATGCGAACTTTAGGATGACTTAAATCTCTATTTTCATGCTGTGTTATAGAATCTGCATTTGTTGTAAAAGCTTTTCAATGAGCTCTTTTCTCTTTTTTTGAGTTATTGAAGTTTTCAGGCGCCTCTTGTTATCTATCCGCTGGCGCCTCTTGTTAACTATCCGCTGTCGGTCTCTTGTTATCTATCCGCTGGCGCCTCTTGTTATCTATCCGCTGGCGCCTCTTGTTATCTATCCGCTGGCGCCTCTTGTTATCTATCCGCTGTCGGTCTCTTGTTATCTATCCCTTGTCGATATCTATTCAGAAATCTGGCTGGAGGCTTATTCCGGATCTTCGTCACATTAACCAGTTCAGGTGCGTGTAGTTTTTACCGTTGCCTAGCTAGAGGTTTTGAAGTCAGCTTATTATATGTTTTCATCTGACCTCCTATCGGGTTATCATCACGTTTATATTTTTCCCGACCATCAGAAATACCTTTCGTTTTCTTGAATGTTTTCATTGGGCCTTACTAGATTTTTTCTATTGTCCGTTTTACCTTGTGGCCTCAGTTCAGCGCCGTCTCCGTTTACATAGCTCGTTAAACCTTTGGTTACGAAATAGAGATCCGAAGGGAAGGGAGTCGTCGTTTATTTGGACGATGCTCTTGGAACCGCAGCGGATCTTAGCAACGCCAATGTATTTGTCTGCAAAGTGCATGCCAGTTTACTTTAATCTGTTTTTTCTTCCTAATGAATCCAAATGCGTTTGGGAACCGCCTTAAGTTATTACTTGGCTTGGAGCAGTTATCAACACGGCTACATCGGAAATTTCTGCCACCTAAAGTCGGATACCTCTCTACCAGTGTTTACAGAAAGCCTACACACACTGACCAGTACCTAGCGTATGATTCACACCACCCGCAATCTGTAAAACGCGGTATTGTCAAGTGCCTCTACGATCGATCTAAACACCTCATAACAAAACCATCAGTTATCTCTCATGAAAAGAAACACCTCTCATCGGTCCTTGTTTCCAACGGTTATCCGTTTTCGTTTGTAAAATATCTTACGAAAACCAAGGAACGAACAACTTACTAAAGAACCTGAACCCGAAATTAAATCTACTGTGGTTCTGCCATACGTCAAAGGCACATCGGAGGCTCTTCCCCGTTGCCTACAACAAAAAGGCATACGGAGTGTTTTCAGATCTGACACAACTCTTAGATCACACCTAGTGCGACCTAAGGACATTGTCGATCCAGTAAAACAAGACGGAGTAGTCTACAAGATTCCCTGCGAATGTGGTAAGGTTTAAATTGGAGAGACGGGAAGATCTATGCATGAACGGATTAAGGAACACGCTAGAGACATAAGGCTTGCTCGAACCCAATCCTTCGCCGTTTCAGAACATAGCAACGCGACCGGACATTATCCGCTCTGGGACGAAGTTAAATTTATTGACCGAGACCCACATTGGTACACCCGTAGGGATAAAGAGGCTATACACATTAACAGGGACAGTGGAATTGAAATTCCTGAAGCGTGGATGCCAATAGCCTCCTTCACAGACGTCGGGCGTCTTTGGGCTCGTCACGCGTTCCTTGCCCACGAACGTCTGCTGAACTGAACTGCCACTTCCGTTCGTCGGCGGTTAGCCTTTGTTCTGAAGAAACCAATAACGAGCTGCGTCGACACCCAATTCACGTGCATCGTCTGTGAAAATAATCTCGGGTTCGAAGTCCTGCTTTCCATAAATTGGAAAACGAACTATGATTGGCTAACCGCCGCGAACTGAAGTGGTAGTTCAGTTCAGCAGGCGTTCGTGGGCAAGGAACGCGTGACGAGCCCGAAGACGTCTGCGGAGGAGGCTAGGATGCCAACGATCAAACAACACAACAGTCGATCAGTACCATAGCGGACCGCTAAGGGAACAATTTCTAGTCTGAACGACAAGGATCGAAATCCTCCAAACAACAACAGCCTAAGCGAGGATCGAAAAGCACCAATCACCACCAGCCACGGTGCCTCTTATACTCACACGCAGCCAGTCGACACCATCGCCTGATGAAGACCAGCAGTATAGCGGTCGAAACGTCGCGATCCACATCTTTGTGACTCAATCGTGAGACAAAAGATTAACTTAGCTATCATTTGAAACCACGATGACGAACACCTTTCATAATATTATAAATGTAAGTTTCACAGTTTCAACAAAAATAACCTTGATGGCGGCGTGACGCAAACGTGCTTTAAGAAATTTAAATCTCGTCAGTATGAGAAACATTATTTTGAAACCAGAATAAGAATCAGTCATAAATGCTTTTTTAACCGGCAGAGACGTCCGGGCGGTTTTACCCACTGGACACGGGAAGAGTTTGATTTACCAAATGTATGTGCGAAGAGCTACGACCAGGTCTCGTTTAATTTTAGTAACAAAATTAGTTATTTATTTGTCTATATACGTTAAGAATTATTTGGCTTCGTAAATAACTCGTATAGAGTGACCAAGGGAATCATAAATTTGGCCGTTATCTAAACGCCGGCAACGAACTAAGTATTAAATGCGGCGACTCTCGTCATTTCTTAGTCTAATCGAAGACTAACTACAAATGAAATCTTTGAACTACGCTGCTAATGGCAATGATGAAATTCGTAGATGCGAATACAAAATTCTGCATGCAACCGCAGAAAAGTTAAAGGGTAGCCCTTCCGAGAAATGTTGATCGACTCCACGTGGAATTTATATTGAAACCTCTCGGCTGATTGTGGCGGAGAGTTGCCAGTTGATTCTGAAAGGTCATCGATGTTACAGTGCATGATAATAACAAATCAGTATCCTCCGACAGGTTGTCACCTTCATCAGGGGCACCCAACGACAAGTTTCGTTATGTATCTGTAGGTGGAGGGTAATTCGCCTTGGGTTTTCGGCGTCGATTAAAGAATGATTTTCGTAGGTAAAACTTGGCCTAAAAGATTCGAAATGTGAAAATCATAGCCCTGAGGTTTTCGGAAAGGTCGTTATTACTGTTTTTGGCAGTCAAAAACGTCAGCATTTTCGGAGAGAAAAAAGGTTCCCTAGAAAATTAACTTTAGCTAGCATTTTCTTAAAGGAAGATTTTGTTCCCTAACATTTTCGGGCAATTAAAATTTCAGCTAAGGAATCCGAACAGACGAAATTCTTTTAGCTAATGAAAGCATCACTTTAAACAAACTTCAAACACCATATGCCTTTCTACAGCTTTCGGCTGATTTGACCCGTTGGGTGCCCCTGCTTCATCTCTGTTTTCGATCTCCGCGACTGCATTCTCCACACAAAACTGCAGCGACATCTTTGAAATTGCCCGCACCGCTGAATCTTTTATCTTCTTCTCTTGCGCCTTTTTACTTGTTTTCGTCCAGGCGTTACATCTTTGGAAGTTAAGCACCTATCAATGGCTTGTCGCCAAAAGATGCCCTTGAATCGGATACATTTTCAAATGCCAAACCACAGAATCTGCAACGATCGTTGCATTCGCTACCCTTCTTTTTCTTCCCCGTTTGTTTCGAACTCTTCGTAAGAGTTCACGCTAAATCATAGTTGTCCCGAGGTGACATTTTTAACTTTTCCGGCACTCGACAAACATTCACGATTTCACGCTTCCCGCAAGCGAAACTTCCAGCGCAATGAGGGCTCGCCTTACGTCGTCTGATTGGTGAACTCATTGACAGTTAATTGACAGTAGGCGTAATCGTATTACTGGAGAATCAGTGGGCGGAATGCAAAATCCTGGGTTCTTAGAGCAGGGGTTCCCTCTTTCCTCTTCCCAATCCCCTCTCCCTTTTTCCCTCCCTCTCCCTCCCCCTCCCCTTTCCACGCCTGCCCGCAGGCCACGTTATACAGTACTCAATATGCACGTTTCCTGCAAGATGATTGTTATAACTAGTTAAAGAATGAAATACGAAAGACTTTGTGTGAGAAAGACGCTGCGACGCAGCCGTTTAAAAGACATAAAAATAACTTTCGCTAGAGTATTCCAGTGCAAGTCAGCTTTTTAACTGGAGAGTGGGACTTCGTTCCAGTATAATTTCTAAGTATGGAAACAAAACATTTGATACGGCAACAAATTGAATAGCAGGTAGTTTCAACGTTCCACTTAAAAACCCACGAGAGGCAGAGTATTCTGCATGATGTCGCTTATCTAAATGTTTTGCTTGTTCCCTAAACATCATAAGCTTAGTACCAGTAGATTTCATGAAGGTTTATTTGTCGTGAGTTATTATTACGGTATATAAAGAATGTGATAATTGGAAAAAAAAAAAGACCTGTGTGTTTCCTTGAAGCTTCACATAAATAATAATAGACCAGAAACTGTTGATAATTCCGGCAAATCCATACCGGTTGTCTGTTTGCTTTTCCCTGCATAATGCTTCAACAAGGGACCTGTCAGCCATTCTTTTAAAGAACAAGGTATCATATGTGTCTAGTCCCCGGGCTCTAGGCGGTGTTTTGACTACTGTAGGTTTATCGCCGGTTTTTGAAAGGACACAGCGAGACAATTCGTCGCGAACGCTTTAAGAACGACGCGTCCTCGCATATCAGTTTAGTCCATTTTCATTTCCTACAACGAGGGACTTTACGGCTAGCTTTAAGAACAAGACATACAATGTGTTTAGTCTGTTTGTTTTGCCCTGCATTTTCTACAACGAGAGACTTGGCGCTTAGCTTTAAGAACGAGGCATACATGTCTTACTACGATTTTCAGTTGAGTAAGGCACGAGGGAAGTTTGGTCATTAAGTTTTGACGTTTACGTTACCATGTTGTCAAAAGCAACTTGTTCCGTTTCCATGGGAGTCTGCATGAATTGATCACGTCACGTCATACAGAAAAGCGCGCCAAACAGTTCGCAAATATGGAAAGACTTAGTGGCAAAGGCAGAACCTATGTGAAAGGTCGGACTCTTTCTCTTTTCTTACGATCTTCGAACATCAATAGTTGATGAAATAATCAGGAATGGAGAAGATATTAGCACGGGGTATTACCCAGGTCGGTTTTCTGATGTAGCAAACCATTTTAGAGTTAGTAGAAGTTGTGATTAAAATTTGAGGCGGCGTCTACACAAAGACAGTACCATTGAACCCAAGCAACATGGAGGAGGAAACCCCATTAGATTAACAGACGGTGATTTACAACTGATTGAAACGTGGAAAAAGGCAAGGCCTACTTCATCTTTGAGGGAGATCTATGATGGGTTGAACGAATTCGGAGACATTCCGAATGGAACTTCCATTCCCGCGATTTCGCGTGCTTTGAATTGCAGCATGTTGTCCGGGTTGATATACTCGAGGAAAAAATAAGCACATTCGCCTAGGAAAGATTTACAGTGGAAAACATGGCGTATACACAAATGTATATTGACTATCTTCATGCGCAGAATCCACACAGGCTGAAGTTCTTTCATGAATGTGGACTGAAACTGCCGTTTCACGGAAAGCGGTTGTATGGACACGCTCCTGTTGGCGAAAGGTGCGTAGAGTTCATGCGTTACCATGATTCGCCTAACATAACAGTAAATCTCCTTGCCGGCTAAATGGCCGCGGAATATATGAACATTGTACAGGGTGCATCTGATACATCAACTTTCTTCAGTTCTTTGGTGAAGCAGGGAATTCAGCCAACATTGAGACAGGAAGACCTGCCCTTGATCTGGGAGACATTGTTGTTATGGACAACTGCCCCACTCATCATTTCGCGGGTGGTGAAGCGCTACAGGAATGGTTAGGTGATCGTAACATTGAACTCGTTTATACGCCTACTTACTCTCCAGATTTCAATCCAGTTGAATTCGTTTTTAACAAAATGAGATCTGTTATGCGTTATGAGCTTTGGGTACTCACAAACGTAAACATTGAACTTGCGGCAGTAAAAGCAGCAGTGGATTACATCACTTCAGACAACATGCAAGATTTTTTCAGATATACATCGTACATGAATGTTTAGTGATTCCTTCATTATCTTTATAGCATTTACTTTCTGCTGCTAGCAGATGTGCTCTTGAACATGAATTGTGACGTGCCTGGGATTTGCTGCAACTAACATTGCTGACTGCGTTGTAACTCAAAAAGATTTCAATTCAGGCGCGGACAATCAGTCAGTATGAAAAACAACTCAAACCTCGTTTATTTAATCTACTTTTCACGAACGTTGTAAAAGTAACAGTTATTTGCAGTTTCTCTTTGCAGATGATATACCAGAAAAACACAACTAGGAAGTTAAATAACAATAATAAAAAACAGTTTGTTTGTTGCAAAAATGCAGTGGTGGAATCGTGCACGTGGTGGGCCCATAATTATTGGCGCCATCATGTCTACCAACAACAACAAAAATGACTCTTTTTTTTTACTGATTACGAAAAGTAAAACTGACTACACTCGGTCAGTAGAGAATTTTGAGGACTATACAAATAAGTAAGTCAAATAGAAGAGTGAAATTAGTTCCCATGCATTCACTTACAAGAAACGTTACTGGGATCATTTAGTGAAAGAAGCCAACACTCTTGCAAACATGAACCCAACCAAGCGACGAAAACTACAATCTCTGTTTAACGACACTAATAATGAACTTTAAACAGAGCAGTAACATGCAGAAACGCACCTAGATTTTGGCTTAACTTATATTAGCATGCAAACTCATACAGTCTTTGACAGACTTTTAAGCTCAACAAGGACATTCGCTGCCTCCAGCTGTTCTTCGTTTTCAAACGATGGAGATACACAACCCTTGTTTGGTACAAACATGCACATATCATCAGACTGGTTTCCATGCACGGCACTTGAAGGTAGGGGCTGACAGTTCACTAGCTCATCCTCGCGGTTCCATTCGTCCTGTAAACGTACTGCTAGCCTGAAGTCTTCAAGCTCCGTTTGAGGTACTAATGATGGAGATAAAACCGTACGTGTTGCTGTTGATGGGGCTGAAAAAGTACACGTTGCTGTAGAGCTCCGTCTTGGAAATTTTATGGCATACTTCTCCTCTAAAATTCGTTTCTTCGGTTTGAAGAAATCTGCACAGTGGAGTTGCTGTTTTCATTTCGTGTTCGCGCACAGCTTCGTTCAGCAAGGCGGTGATACTATGCTTGGGAGGAAGTTTTCCATTGCATTTTTTCTGCAGCAAAGCGACGTGTTTGTTAAGAAGCGCCCAGTTCTTTCTCCCATTTGATACGTATGTAGCTGGATCGGATGCAACAATTTCATTTTCGATTTTCCTAGCGAAAGAATCTTCCACAGATTTGTATGCTTGAAATTTGTTTTGATAATCAATTTGAAGATTTGCGAGTTGGTTCTCGCACTTTATCACCTTTTGGGAAAGATGTCGTCGAGTTGATTTTTCTGCAGGATGTTTATCCACTAAGCCACAAAGCATGAGTGATGTACAGTCATCACCATCACAATTTCGTCTAGTATGCCCCAACTTCAGGTGGCATTTTCCACATACTGACAGGGTTCCGGAATTGTGAAGAACCGCTCGAGATAGTTTCCGCTCAAATGTTTCTTTCAGCGCTTTTGCGTTTTCTAAATCCGTTGTAGCAGCTTCAATGCTTTCCATCTTTTTTGCAAGCATGCGATCTACTGGACTGCTCTTTAAGCTTAAAGTAGATTGTTTTTTTTGTGGTACTGTTTCAAAAGCAGCCGTCCCCGTGGGCATCATTAGTGGTGGCTGGCATGCAGCAACTGTGCTACAAGACGAAATGCTGCTTGAAGGAACTGCTGCTTGAATGGGCGAACCTAAGACTCCCGCGCGAAGTTTGACTCTTTTAAACTCTCGATTAGCAACCACTCTTGCACATTGCCATAACTCTGAGAAGCCCCTTTGGTCGTCGAAGTTCAAGTTAATCCAATTATCTTCATCATCCAAGTAACGAAGTCGCATGGTGTGCTCATTCAAAAATTCAAGGCTGGGACATCGACTTGTGATATCAAGGACAAGTGATCGAAATGAATACTGACCACAGTTTATTCTAGAGGCTGAAACCATGAAACTAATCCATTTTTCACCATCTCCTGGAGTCCTAGTGTACTCTACTTTCACTTGATACTCCATAACTCTCGCTGTATCCGTTAAGGCAGAACGTCTGACAATTTTTCGCGTGCTTTATCGCTGATGACGTCAACGTCCGAAAAAATCCCCTTGGAAACGGAGCAAGTTGCCCTTGACAACATGGTAACTTAACCGTCAAAACTTTATGACCAAACTTCCCTCGTGCCTTACTCAACTGAAAATCGTAGTAAGTCTTTGTGTTTTGTCCTGCATTTCCTACAACATGGGACTTGTAGGCTAGTTTTAAGAACGAGGCATACATGTGTTTAGCATGTAGTATACAATTAACGGTCTGTATACGGACCGACTTCCTTCGACAGTCTGTACAGCCCGTACGGATCGTTTGACGGACTGTATCAGTTTGTGTATATTGGACATGTGTGTTGTTTTTCGGATCCACGGCGCAAATTTACTTTGTGAAGTCAAATCAGGAATAGACCGATGTCCATTACTAGCTCGGTCGTGTGACCGATGATGGCTAGATTTCGTAACTTTTACAGCCTATAAAAATTCAAGTTTGATTTTCAGAAATAGGTCCAGAAAGGTGCAATGCGTTTTGAACATTTGCAAAGATTTATGTTGTGGAAAAAAGGTTTTGAGTTAGGTGCAATTTAAGGAAGAATTTAGTAAAGCTATTGTGGTAGTTACGTAGAACTGTTTGCTTCATGTCAACCTTGAAATGAAAAAAAAAAAAAAAAAAAAAACAAGAAACGGAGAGCAGCAGCATAGAGGAAGGAAAAACACGAAGAATGTGTTCAAAGCAGATCTTTGAAAACTTTTGGCGCTGAAGAGGTTTCTAGTGTTAGCTTGTTGTTGTTGTTGCTGAATCTGTCCCCGATGACGTCTAAAACCAGGTAGATTCTCCAATAAAGAACGCAGAGAAAACCGAGAACATGTTGAAGCATCTTACAATTTTCGTTCCACAAGCACGCGTTAGATATGAAATAATCCTATCATATCCAACAAGCGCAAGTTGAATGATTGTTTTATTGAAAATAACCAAAAGTTGTTCCTAAACTTTTCTGATTTTATTTTGCAAAAGTGACCAGAAAACCATTCATTGTCAGGTAACTCAAGGGAATGCGAATTTCTGGTTCTGCTTCAGGATAGCGTTTTTTTTTTGGTTTATAATCTTTGCCATCATCTTCTGAATGCCATGTTTAGAACATGGAAGTCAATTTTATGTTTTGTAGAACTTCGAGTCTCGGTAAATCTATTCATCGCTGTTAGATTGTAGGAAACGCTGGTGGTCAAACTTCTTGAATTTCAAAATGGCCGCTGAAATTAAGCATTTGCAGTCTACACATATTGGGCGTCGTCACTTTGTTTGGGCATGGTGAGAAATTGTGGAATGATAGGATATGATAAATAAGCAATTCTAAGTTAAGCCCCGGCGAAACGATTAAACATTTTCGTCCCGACATCGTGTTTGTTACACAAAACGGTCGATGGCTAAATGGGCAAAATGATTGTTTGACGAAATACTAGAAAAATGAGCCTACAGAACTCTTTTTGATTTAATTTTTCCGCACGCGCGAGCTCAATTTGGCAGAGATGGCAAATTGATCAAAGGTCGTTCGTAACGCGAAATGTTGGAGCAAACATGGAAAACCATTTCAATGCAAGCTGAGGGAGGCGGCTAAACGGTCAAACATACTCTTCTAACACCATGTTGGACGAAAATGCTCGAGCATTTAGCCAGTGATTTAGCTATAGCGTCTCATATCCAACTAACGCAGGAGGAATAAGAAGGCGGTAAGAATCGAAGTATAAGTAGAACTGGCCCGTCAAAATAGCACATTCCTTTCAAAACTGATCGGACTGCCCAGCCAGTCATGAGAAGTGGATAACGATAATGTTAATGATTGATAATGGCAACAATAGTCACAAAAATAATGATAATAATAATAATATTAATAATAATAATGATAATGATGATGATGATGATGATGATGACGATTATATAACCTTATAAACCCATGACATGCACTGCAATTATTTCGATACATTTATATACTCATTTAAGTTGGCATTTTCTAAATGAGTAAAATATTTGTCGACTCGGTTTTTCATTAAATCCTTTCTTTAAAAATGTCACGGTGCCCCTAATTGTGTCATTGAAAATCTTGTTATTATATAACAGGTATAAAATGCCACCGTCTCCCCAACTGGAGGGAGTCTGCTTTTCCTTGTATAAAGACAACGCTTCTATACGAATTAATGTAACATTTTATTCATGAAACAAACACCAACAAGTTTAATTTTACATTGGATTGAAGAAGCGTTGTCCCATACAAAAGGCATCAAACATAAACGATACGACGTAATGCAATTATGTGAAGCTGAATATATCGGATCCAGAGCATTTTGGTTTTTTGGTGTAAATTAAACGGCGCTTGGAAAACTGCTCTTGCCCTGAGATATTTTTATTCAGCTTTTCAAAACAATTTGCAATCTGTGTCTGTGTCTTTCCTGCAAATTGTTTACATTCATGTAATTCGTGATCAGTGAATATTCAAGGTCCCATCGTTTATGTTTCATACCTTGTATGGGACAACGTTTTTTAATCGATTGTAGGTATTTTAATGCAGGTGGTAAAGAGGGAATTGACCTCAAAGCTACAAGTAATCAGAGGCCTTGGTACATGCTCCCAACATTGCAAGGTGCCACACATTGGGTGCGTTTTGACACCGTGTTGGGTGTTGTCGGGAAATGTTGGCAGTTAAAAGTGAGCAGCATCAAGTAACTCGCAATAACATTCATTACGATGTAAAAACGCACCCAACATGTGTCCAACATTGTTGCATGTTGTTGACCAACAAAATTGCTAGCATTTTCAAGGGCCTTAACAACGCATTCAGGACCGTTGTTGTCTAGCTTATGATAAGAATGTCAACGTAAACCTCTTCTCCGTCTTGTTGTGCTTTGTCATACGCCACATTTTCATACACCGAAGTGGTGCTTTTTTCTTGTAGTGATTGATACTCGGAGGGGATAGGCGGCAACGAGGGCAACCCATCTGAAAGCTTATGCTTGAGCTCCATATAAGAACCTGGCTCTGTCACTTTCTGATCTCGTGGTGATTCAACAGCATCAGAGGTGTGCTTGCTGGTATGTTTAGGGTTATGGTCAGACGCAGCTCGTCTTAGCCGCCATATCAGTGAACCAATGACAACCAGAAACAGCACGACAACACAGGACGAAGCTATGAATACCACAATGAACACGCTGTCTTGATTTATGAATGAAAAAAAAAAATGAAAACAATATAGGTATTATTAGCATGGCCCGTTTATCGTAATCAGTATAGGAAAGTGCACGACCTTGGAAGCAGTGCAGTGTTTGTTTGATTTCCAACAAAAACCAGAGCTGAGCATCAGGGTGGAAGTTTAGCCTTTAAAAAGCATTTTTGGGGACATTTTGCACCTTGAAAATTGGAGTTTTGTTAGCAAAATATTCAAAGAGCAACTTTACAGATAAAAATCAGCTTATATCATAGCAAAATTTCGTCCTTCCTCTCAAGAAATATGTTATTAATTTTTCACCTTTCCCCTCCCCTCCCACTACCCCCCCCCCCCCATCTTTAAACAAACTTTTCTCTTCCTGGTATTTAAATTTTTATCCAAATTAAAACTGGATGTGACTATTTCACTCTTTGTAAATCGTTTGATGCTAAAAAATCCGCGGGCAATCCATAATTTTTGGAAGGCTAATCAATTTACAAGGTATACTTCAAGGTAAATCTGCTTATATCATAGCAAACTTTCGTCCTTCCTCTCAAGAAATATGTTATTAATTTTTCACCTTGCCCCTCCCCTCCCACCACCCCTCCCCCCCCCCCGCCCTCATCTTTAAACAAACTTTTCTCTTCCTGGTATTTAGATTTTCATCAAAATTAAAACTCTAAATCGTTTGATGCTAAAAACTCCGCGGGCACTCCATAATTTTTCGAAGGCTCATCAATTTACAATGTATACCTCTTTTTATTCACGACTATCTTTCTTTTGAATAATATCATTGTGGCGATTTCACGCAAGACCATTCGATTGTTTACTACAGATTGTATTTATCTTGGTTTGACGGTCAGATATCAAGCAGATTTGCCGTTGTATATTATTTTTCAAAAATCGCGTCTTCCAGCAAGCGGTTAATTTATGCAAACGAGAGGCCATCTTGGCCTTCACTCGGCCTCCCAAGAGGCAAATTGAAATTTGCTACTTCACTTTTTCACCTACGCGGTTGCAATATTATGATAAAGTTAGCATAGCGAGATCTGAATCCCTTTCCATATTTTATTTTTGCTATGGCATCTGCTGCGCCGAATGTCCGACGACCATCTTTTGTTTTGTCCGGCTGTTTGTTCATTAATGTCGGACGATATGTCAAGTGTATAACATATCGCCCAAATCCCTCACTATGATAAGCCTCATGTTTGGAGGGAACCATTTAATATTTTTATTTTCATTTCTAAACAGCACTCGATTTCTTGAGCTGCTCTTACCGCGACCATTTCCCTGAGTAACCTTTTCCCAACTCAGTTTACCTCGCCGGTACATTTTTATATACGTTCGCTTGCCAAGAAATAACACAATAATGTTCGGCGCATTGTACTTTCACAAAACAAAAATGCGTTTTAAAAATATTCTTTAGTGCCTCACTCCACATAAGACAAAACATTTCACAATGGACTTTAGCCGGCGCGAGAGCACGCTTTCTGCAGTTTCTGACTTTAGAAAAATTGAAAATAGTTTTTGGTTTCGCAGAAGGCCTTTTTGTTTACCTACGAGCAAAGCGCGTAAAACTGTTTTGAGAATTGCCATAGAGAGGGATTACTAAACGCTTATATATCTATAGAGCCATATATAGTAATACTGTTCAGTTCCGCTCACCAAGTTGCCAGTCGCGTTGCGTTTCCTGCGCGATGCGAATCGCGTCGTCCGCCTCGCGATTCGCGACGCGCGAGAGTCACTGAAGCGAAACTTTTTACATGGATTTGGGATGCTACAAATGTTACAAATGGTACAAATGCAACTATTGTTCAAACATTCAGCATTATTGTGGTGTTCACGAATCGAAATAGCGCAGTCCTCTTGTAAACAAAACGACGAATTTTCTAAATTCGTTAGCAAGTTCGCCACAAACAAATGGCTAGTGTTCTCAGGTGTTTTGCATTTAAACCGCAATTTGAAGCCTCCTACTATAAAACATGACTGATAAATTCATGCGTTAAATCATTACACGCTTCTGATAAGACGAGAAAAACCCCTAAGCATAACGGATTTTTTTTATTTCCTTCTTTTTGCAAGCCTATCGAAAATGGCAAAGTCCTCATGTAAACATAACGAGAATATTTTGATAACATTCTTGTGTTTGGCGGGTTGGCTTACATGAGAAATTTACATAACTTCAAATAAACAGACGCGTGATTAAGGTGGCTCGATTGGATTTTCAGTACTGACACCTTCCAACTTTAAATATAAATCACAACGCACTAAAACATAATACAGCAGATCAATATCAACAGCCTTGCTAGGGATAGACCAAAGTTACGAGTGAGGTGTATTTTATCGAGATCGGAGTTACCATAGCAACGCAATGACGTCATTATTGTTTTTACTCACAGTCGATTTTCTTGAAATCTAGAGGGTTTTTTTCTAAACTGTCTTCTGTACTTGTAGTTTAGATAGTTTCCCTGATGTGTAGCGAGTTTCAACAAATTCTATGAGAGCGATTTCGAGAAATTTTCGGATGAAGTTTTCGACTGTTAAAATCAAACAAGTCTAATCGAGTCGCTGTAACATATGTTCGCCGGGCTTACAGGAAGCGCTTTTGAGCGCATATTATTTTTATACATCTGAACTACATTTCATGAAAAGTGGGACAAAATTGCTTTTTTTGATTTCGAAAAATATGAACTTGAATAAGGTGGCTATTTTGCTTTGTTGTAAAACTTGGCTGCGTTTTTACACTGAGCCGATTATTAAAAAAAAAAGTAGTCGATAAATTTCTTTGAAACTCGGTGATCCTATAGTTAAATTACTGTTTCAAAGACCCCTCAATCTTAAGGTAATTGAAATCACGTAAGGTGGTCAAACACTGATTACAAATCGCTGAAGTTTTGCTTTTAAATTTTCGGCTCCTGCTCATTATTTTTGTTGGTCGCTTGTTTGTCTCATTATGCATGTCCATTGTTAAGAATTTCCATACTAGCATGAATTCCAACGCACCAAACTTTTCCAACAACACCCCATTGCCTTCGGCGGAACGAAGTCGATTATTCTTATCTGTAGATCAGTGTTATCTATAAAATAACAGTAGCACAGCAGCCGTTAGTCACACGCGTTGGGAAGTACTGTAACGCTCTGGTGTTGGCATAGCTGGTTCAGAACGTTACAATATAACACTGAACTTCGTTCTCCGAAGGCAATGGCACGTTGTCGGAAATGCATGGTGCGTTGGAATTCATACTGGTATGAAAATTCTCAATAATGGACATGCATAATGAGACAAACAAGCCACAAACAGAAATAATTAGCGGGCGCCGAAAATGTCAAAGCATAATTTGAGCAATTTGATGGCAATGTTTGACCACCTTACGTGATTTCAATTACCTTGAGATTGAGAGGTCTTTCAAAACAATAATTTAACTATAGGATCACCGAGATTAAAAGAAATTTATCGACTACTCTTTTTAATAATCGCCTCAGTGTAAAAACATAGCCAAGTTTTGACAACAAAGCAAAATAGCCACCTTATTCAAGTTCATATTTTTCGAAATCAAATGAAGCGATTTTGTCCCACTTTTCAGGAAATGTAGTTCAGATGTATAAAAATAATATGCGCTCCAAATGCGCTTCCTGTAAGCCCGGCGAACATATGTTACAGCGACTCGATTAGACTTGTTTGATTTTAACAGTCGAAAACTTCGTCCGAAAATTTCCCGAAATCGCTCTCATAGAATTTGTTTGAACTCGCTACGCATCAGGGAAACTATCTAGAAAACCTCTAGATTTCAAGAGAATCGACTGTGAGTAAAAACAATAATGACGTCATTACGTTGCTATGGTAACTTCGATTTCGATAAAATATACATCACCCGTAACTTTGGTCTATCCCTAGCAAGACTGTGGATTGATCTGCTGTATTATGTTTTAGTGCGTTGTGATTTATATTTAAAGTTGGAAGGTGTCAGTACTGAAAAATCCAATCGAGCCACCTTAATGCTTGCGACCTTTGAACTACGTGATTGATGTTTTTTAGCGCTTGCGCAGAAACGCCGGAATCTTATCTTTCTGACCGAAGCCAAAAATGCAGCACAAATGGCCATTTATCAAATACTGCCCCAGTCTCTTGTGGCGTCCCACAAGGTAGCAATCTTGGTCCACTCCTATTCTTAGTCTATATTAATGATCTTCCCAATTGCCTCACTTCAGCCTCTCCTAGAATTTTCGCCGATGATACTAATATAACCTTCGCTGCCAATACAATGACTGATCTTGAGAATGCTGTAAACTTAGAACTAAGAAATCTTCAGCGCTGGCTTATAACCAATAGGTTAAGCCTTAATATCGCTAAAACTGAATTCATGGTAATTGGGTCAAATCAACGAATACATTCTCTATCGAATAATCAGATCGATATTGAGATCGACGGGAAATCGATCAAAAAAGTCGAAGAAGCTAAATCGCTGGGCTTGTTTATTGACGAACACCTTTCATGGACAAAACATCAAGAAGAAATTAGTAAGAAGATATCCTCAGCCATAGGCGCCCTTAAACGAATAAGACCATTCATTTCCGAAAGTGCCGCTCTTCAAATCTACCAAGCGTTGATTTTGCCCCACTTTGACTATTGCTGCCCTGTTTGGGATGAACTCAGCGTTACCTTGAGTGAAAAACTCCAGAAACTCCAAAATAGGGCTGCCAGGGTCATTACCAGGTCCAGTTATGACACTAGTGCCAGTATCCTCCTAAATAGGCTCAAATGGGACAATCTCTCCACACGAAGGAAAAAGATTAAGGCGATGTTAATGTTTAAAATAGTTAAAGGGCTCTCCCCAGCGTACCTGCAGGATTTATTTAGCGCCGGTAGTACACCGTATAACTTAAGAGATTCTGAGATTAAACTAAACCTGCCTAAGCCACGCACGAACTATTGTAAGCGTGCCTTGGGCTACAGCGGGGGCTACTATGGAATAGCCTACCCGTAAATTTAAGAAAATCAGACTCTCTTGGATATTTTAAAAGGGAACTTGACAAATTTTACAGCGATTGTCAATCGGGCTCCCACACGGCAATCTTGTAAAACAGTGTTGTCTTAATTAATTTTATTAATGTACTACAAACTGAAGATTTTACCGTGTATAAATAAATAAAGTATGTATACGTAGGTGAGCTTTGTGTATGAAACACGACGAAGAATAAGAACAAGAACGTAGCCCAGATCTAGACTCGGCCTTCCGGTGGAAGTCGGCCCAGTAATTACTGTCTTCGGCTACTGAGCTGGGCAAGAAAAACGCATAACTAAACTGTCCAGCATAGTTAACCACGCTGAAGGGATTTGTAGTAGGTAACTTAAATTATACATATCACTAGCAAAGCTATCAGTTCGAGAAACATTTTAGAGTCAACGGGAAATCACACGAAAGTCCGTGGTTCCTCAGTGAACGTCTCATATGGAGAGAATGCAAGTCGACGCGTTCAGACCAGAGCTTCGATGACAGCTCAAATGGTTCCTTTTACAGCGACACCCTATCCAATTTGCTGCAGCTACAATAGGTTCGGCAAAAAGTTCCAAATACCATAATTCCTTATTACAGGTAGCTGATCGACAGACATCTTGCATCTTGGTATTTCAAGTAATGATCTCGTATTTAGTTCGTACCGGCTGCTTCGTCAACGATGTGGAGAATGCTGTTTAAAGCTCATTTAAACTTCGGGATGTTTAACTTTGAAATGCCTTGCTATAAAATTGCTGGCAAGTTAATTGTTATGTAGCACGAAAACTGCGAAGTTCCACGATTTCATAGCCTGCAGTGCAGGCGTTATTTTGGAACAGAACGACAGACGAGGTTTTCGATGTCGTCATCTTGGATTGTTGCTTGACCGGTAGAGGGTTGGGACAGAAGGCGAAGTGGTAGAGGGCGAAGGGGTGGGGAACGTGAAATAACGCCTGCCCGCAAAGCCTGTGAAATTGTTGAACGCCCCCTAATTAGTAGCGCTTGATCGCCTTTCCGGAAATGTGTAAGCAGCCAATGAAAATCTATTTATTTTCTACCGGAAGCCAAAAATTTACTTCCGACAAAAACATCGACACACGTGTATTTGTCAAGTCTGTGAAAAACAGGAATCGAGCGAGCGAGTATGCGAGTGAAATTATGTCGGAAAGACGTCCTAGCGACAGCTGTAGGATTTGCAAAAGCTCTTTTAAAGTGAAATTTGGAAACATTCCCGGCAAACAAGTGTACTCATCGTCGGAAAATCTTTTTAAACCCTCGCAGAGGAAGGACAGCCTTGGAGTTGTGTTAGCAGAAGTTTGTAGTCGTGTGGGAAACGTTGTTTACGTGATTGATTTAGTTCAGGAAGGCCCCGTCCTGCTGCGTGTGAGAAATTACATAGCAGCACTTGATAAACATTGTTCAGGAGGAAACTAGACAACGCGCACTACATTGAAAGCACCTACACTGCGTTTTACGCGGAAATCATGTGCGCTAAATTAGACATCTCCACAACTCTACAAAACCAACGAAGTGCTAGAAATTTCATACATTGTCGCACAAGCGGAAAGATGTACTAGCTTTATACATGAAAGGATCGAAAACCGCAGTTCACAGTTGGCAACCTGGAAAGCCAATAGAAATCCAGTATTTTCGATCCGCCTAGTGGGTATAAAAGCACAAGCGAAAACTTATGCCAAACAGAATGCTTTGTCATTCTCACAAAAAGAACGACGTTGCCTAAAGAGCAACTCGAATCAAGCCATTCCCGGCAACTGATGAGATCCACAAGGGAGGATCGAAACCATGGTCTTGCCTATCATAAACTGGCATCAACAAAAGGAGGAAAGTACTAAGCTCCCGCAACAAAATCTTCAGTCACAGAGCGGAGCGCGGAAACGACGATAAAAGCACAGCCGTGACTAAAGCTAAACGATCTATTCCAGGTGCTGCATAGCTCTCTAAGAAGCTACAGTGCTAAAGAAAGGATCGAAAGACAAAAAGCCGTGATAGAAGCACACCATCTTGCTGCAAATACAAACGGCCGGGCCCGGCAAAACAAAGCCAAACCAAACATAGATAAAAATGCCTCAAAGGGCGTAAAAACCACAGTCGCTAAACAGAAACAACAAGGGTTCAAACAAACAGGCGTTGAAACTTGTAACCCAGAAGTGACCTTTGAGATCAAGTATGCGACATTTAAGCACATGGCTTCATTTAGTCGCTAACAAGAAAATCCTCTAAATCATCATGTTAACCCGCTGAAAACATACAAGAAGCTTAATGGGTCAAAAGACCGAGATAGAAGCGACAAACATGTGAGTAGGAGACGTGTAGGCCTTCCACCCCCATTTTACGTGAAACGTAAGAGAAAAATCAAAGCTTTGTCCGGTCCACGTTTCCACAGTGTGTGACTCGTCGACAATTATTGCAGCAAGGTTTGGTGCAATGGTGAACTGCTCTTTTTCAGGGAAGAGAGAAAAGGCTTAGCTAATATTTCCTCTGCGGACGCAAAGATTATCTGGTATTTACCATTCTCAACATCTTCTAATCTAGCACTAGCTAGTGATGTCGCCGTCAAACCCATTGAAGATGCTTCCGTTAACTGATCTTGTACGATGCTTTTGAGCGGACAGACAACAATCACACACGCAGCTTTCGACGATAATATTTGTTTCACACGAATCAACAACTGAAAGATGAGGCTTTTCCCAAAGCCCGTCGGAAGAACTCCTAATAAATCGCTTCCATGAACAAGGGTCGAAATGGCTTCCTTTTGCTCAGGTCGTAATTCACGCTACATACCTAACTAAGAGAGAAATAAAAGCGCTTCTTCGAGTGTAGCATCAAAGCTTAGCGAGTCCGCCATTATCTCTGCAAATCAGAAGGAACGGCCGGAAGAAAAACTATCTTAAATTGACAGCTATCGATCAATTTGCAATCTACCGCACCAATCAGAGATCCCGTCTATCTGGTGTACGGGTTCTGCAAGCGAACAAACACTGCGGGCAGGCGTATTTTTCGCCTTCCCTCCCCCTCCCCCCACACCCGTTTTTTCCACCTCGCGCCTACTCCCTCGGCAAATTTTTCCTCGCCCCAACCCTCCACAGTTACCAAATCCAAGATGGCACCCTAATACGAAAATGTGCACTCGCGCGCCCGAAATACGCCTGCACTGCAGGCTACGATTTCATGGCCACCAAGGTTCAGTATGGTGTTTATGTTTGTACGCGTTTCCGCTGACCGGTTCTCATTGCTCGCAACTCGAGGCGTGCCTGAGAAGAACTTGAACAATATCAGGCCCCAGTTGTTCAAAGAGCGGACAACTCTGTCCAGCGGATAAGTCGCTATCCAGCGGATAAAATGCATCGCAACTGATACATTTTACCCTCTGGATAGCGACTTATCCGCTTGATAGAGTTATCGAAGCTGCGCACGGGTCAACATGGCGGCCGGATGCAAACTCAGACTATCTGCGAACATTTGTATATTTCTCTCCATTTATGTGTCTTTTGGAAACTACAAGTCCTTATATCTGCAGAAGTGCACTTTTCTAAACGACAGTGATGTGTATTTTGTCTCAAAAGTGAGCTGCAGAACTGAAATTGCGGGTAATTTACGTCAACAGAGGAATCCGTCGGGAGATAAAGAGATTAGTAATTCGCTCAAAGCTGTTATGCTTTGTAAGCTCTTTCATCGAGCCTGTTTCGCCCTAGCTCTAATTGCTCTGGCTGGCGATATGGAGTCTGACCCCGGCTACCAGACGCTAGACGACATAAGGAACACTCGTGGACTGAAAATTGCTCACTTAAACATACGAAGTCTCGTACACAAGACCGACTCTTTGCGCCTTGAGGGAATCGACAGTAAAACAGTGGACATTCTAACTCTATCCGATACATGGTTGGATGGGAATATTTGCGACACAGAAATTAATCTTCCTGGTTTCGTGTGCGTTCGTCAGGTCCGCCCTGGCATTAAAGAGGGATATGGTGGTGTAGCTATCTATGTGAGAGAAGGTTTGGCTTTTCGCCTGCGGAATGATATTAATACTGGCGGTCAGGAATGTCTATGGATTGAGTTGATTAGAGACAAATGCAAGCCAACACTCGTCTGCTGCGCTTATAGAGCACCGTATTCTGACTTTCAGACCTTTATTTCTTCGCTACGTGATGAGAGTATGTCATCTGTGGATCTGGAAAAATCGGGTGTGGTAATTCTAGGCGATTTAAACGCAGACATGATGGCGAGTTCTAAATTGCCAAAAAGAGATAAACAAGAACTTCTTAACTTTTCGCGGACCTACAACTTCACTCAGTTAATAAAAGAACCGACGCGCATAACTGACACCTCGCGGAAAATGATCGACTTGGTTTTTGCTAATAATGAACACCGCATTGTCAAATCTGGTGTTGTTCCAGTACCGCTTAGCGAACATTTTCTGGTATTTTGCATAATTAAAGCTGGTATTACAACAAAGGCTAAACCGAGAATACTCGAGTATCGCTCCTATAAGAATTTTAATCCGACTTTATTTAATGATGATCTTAGGAATATTCCCTGGCATATTGTTGAAAACGAGGACAACGTCGACGATGCCTTGTTTACATGGAATAAAATGTTTTCGGAGGTTGCTGATCAACACGCACCAGTAAAAAGAAGGCGCGTCAAGGGAACACCTCTTCCATGGATGAACAGTCAAATAAGTGATACTATGAAAGAACGTGATTGGGCGCATAGAAAGGCGCGAAAATCGAACTCGGCGCGTCATTGGTCAATGTATGCAAAGCTTAGGAACAAGGTTAATGGCTTAGTACGAATTGCCAAGTCTAAATATTACTGAGATATGATCGAGGAAGCCAAGGGTGACTCAGAAAAGGTGTGGAAAGCAGTGAACGAAGCATGCAATCGGAACTCATCTTCAGAGAGTATTCAGTGTATTATCTCTGGTGGTGTTCAGCATATAACATCCCAATCCATTGCTTCTTCAATGAATAGCTTCTTTGCTTCCATTGGCCGAATTCTAGCAAGTAGAATACAGACTTCCGTCTTGAATTTAAATTCCATTTCAAAACACCCGCTTTTCCAATTCGAGTTGACTGAATTGGATCAACCATTTGTGCTTTAGCAGCTTTTGTCACTGAAAGCAAACAAAGCGATTGGTCTTGATAAAATTAGCGCGAGACTTCCTAAAATCTCAGCTCACACAATTGCACCATCTGTTGTTAAACTTTTGAATCTTTCAATTCGCACTAGTCAATTTCCCAAATTGTGGAAATGCGCGAAAATCACGGCATTGTTTAAGTCAGGTGACAGGACTAACGTTTCCAACTACCGCCCCATCTCAATCCTCCCTACACTAAGCAAGATTTTGGAGAGAGCGGTACACTTGCAGTTGTATCAGTACTTGATTACCAATAATTTATTGTCCAACAAGCAGTTTGGTTTCCGGAAGGGTTTCTCAACTACAACAGCTTTGACCTCATTTGCTGATGAAGTGCTCTTAAACATGGACCAAGGAAAACTTTGCGGGGCCGTGTTCATCGATCTAGCCAAGGCATTTGACACCGTAGACCATCAAATAATGTTATGCAAGCTATCCGAGATCGGCCTTTCTGAAACAGCTCTTCATTGGTTTCGTTCTTACTTAACTGGTAGACAACAGCGCACTTCATGTGGAAATGAATTATCTGAGGAACTTCCAGTCACGCATGGGGTGCCACAGGGTAGCATTCTAGGGCCTCTGTTGTTTGTGATTTACATAAATAACTTGCCAAATGTGCTTAACTCCTGCTACGCGTCACTTTATGCAGACGACACCGTGATTTATTGCTATGGTACATCCTCAAAGGAGTTGAGTGATAAGTTAAATAACGATCTACTGGGTGTGGCGAAATGGCTTCATGATCACAAACTGACTTTAAATTTGGACAAAACTAGATGCATGCTTATCGGTAGTAATAGGAAACGCGAAAGCAAAGTAGATTTGACTGTATCAATTTTAGATCATAGTATAAGTAATGTTCGCAGCTTTAAATGCCTCGGTATACATATATCTTCGGATTTCACATGGACTGATCATATTGAACACCTAACTGGGAAAATCAATCAGAGGCTTGGGCTTCTCAAGCGTATAAAGCATTTATTGCCTTTCAGGGCGCGTCTACTTTTCTACAAAAGTCTTGTCATGCCCCTTTTTGAATATGCTGATCTAGTATGGGGCGATAAACATAATATTACCCTTATGTCTAGTTTTGCAAAATAAGGCCGCTAAAGTTATTTTAAATAGACCATTGTACTCATCCTCCACTGAGGCATTAGCCGTTCTCAAGTGGCTGCCTCTAGAGAAAAGGCGATTTCAAAGAAGGTGTGTACACGTATACAAATGCATCAATGGCCTAATTAATCACGATATGGACTTGATTAGACAACCCGTACTTCATAGGCATAATACACGTAACAAAGGCAATTTTAGATTACCACGTGTCAAAAGAAATTGGGGCAAGCAAAGAACACAATATCATGCCGTTTCCGATTTTAACTCCCTTAATCAGACGATCAAAGACTCAAGGAATGTAAATAGTTTTAAACGTAATGTTTTTAAGTTTTTAATATAGCTACTTACGTTTAATTTTTATTTATACTTATTTTTAATTTTTTGTGCATTTTTTGTATCTTTTTAATCCCTTTGCAATTTTATAGATTTTTTGTTTTTACAATATATATCTAGTTTTGAGGTCCTTTTTGAAAACCATATCTTTTATGAAAAAGTTTCCTCAATAAAGATGATTATTATTTTATCCGCTCTTTGAACAACTGGGGCCTGATTTCTTCCTGCTATTTACCCCAAATTTAAGTTCAGTTACCATACAGACAGACAGCCTTTATTTTAGCACGTTAAAGTATTAAGGCTTAACAGCTTGTGGGGTCGTGCAAATAAAATCACAAACTTCTAAAACTTAAAATGAACATTAAACAAACCATATACATAAAAAAATCGTTCATCTAAAAATTAATTGTTAGTTAATTGTTAAGACTCTGACCAAGAACTATTTACATCAATCAGTGAATATCAGATTGTTTTAAATTGTTTCAAATTGTTTTAGCATGGATCGATGCTTTCTAAAATGACCCTCAAAATGGAAAAATGTCCTTAAAAATTGCTAAAATCTTTAATTTACTTCTAGAATTTGCAGTCGATAGAGAAGTCTCCTTGAATGTTAGTTCTTGAAAAAGGTCACAAGATCGAAGTGTCTTTTCCAGACACTTGTAGCTCTTGTCCGCAAAGTCTTGTATATTACGTATGATAGCGTTGCACAATATCGGGCCTCTACGGGCAATAGAAATTTTACCTTGTTTCGTGTCAAAACGTGCAGCCATTAGTATATATTTTACTCGCAGACTTTGTCCCGAATCGTGCTTCATTGCAAATTGTGTCTGAAAGCTCATGCGGTAGTCTATGGTGGAATAATTTATACATAAGTTTTCAAGTTTGTAGCTATAACTAAGCGAGCGCCAACAGGTATTTTCAAGGACGTCTAATGATCTCATATCCTTAGGTAAGTTGTAAATTATTCTTGCGGCCCTACAATGCAGTCTTTCCAGCGAGTCGAGAAGATCGGCATTTGAGGATGACCCCCAAAGAACAAGGCCGTAAGTTATTGATGGCAATATAACTTTAAAATAGAAATTACCGAGGACATCTTTTGGTAAAAACCTAGACCTTCTTATAAGATCGATTTTCTTAGCAAAACTCTTCTTAAGATCTAATATGTGCGGAACCCAAGTAAGTTTGTCATCGACTGTCATACCTAATAGCCGAGATTTATTGACCCACTCAATGATATCAGTGCCCATGTGGACCGACATCATTGGGCCTATAGCATGAGTCTTACTAAATAGCATAGCTTCGCTTTTTCCGGAATGGGGAGTAAGACGATTTATTGTCAGGGCCCGCGGAGCAGTTTTTAAAGTGTAGGGGGGGGGGGGGGGGAGGGGAGGGCCGCTCCCGCGTTTTCAAGTGAGGGGAGGGGACAACTCTACGAATAATTAAAACGCATATTTCATTTAATTCATAAGCTTTGTCCACTGAACAGTTAACATATTTCATAGACTCAAAAACTCAAGTGATATCCTTTTCTACACTTTTCAACTCAATTCAAGCATTTAGAGAAAGGGGTTAGTGACAAAAAAAGCTTTGTGATCACACTTAACGTTATCTGTAAACGAAGGTTGAGTAATCATAACTTTGGTTCGTTTACTCGCTTATTTAATGCCACGAAATCGGATTCTCTGAAGGTACGAAATTCCTTTTTCCATTGTCGTTACCACAAACAAATTCTTTTGCCACGTCAGCAAGGCAAAGTTTGTCTGTTCTGTCTCTGTGGGTGTTTAGTAATGTAAGATTACTGAACCTTTCTTCAGTCTTTTCTTTGAGCCTTTAATGAGTAACTCTTCGAGAGTTACTTTCATAGACAACATAGAAAACGTGCCTTATCTCTAGATGTTACCCTAAGAAAATGGTGGAACAGATACTCTCAGAAGTTAACTATGCTGACAGAAAAACAGCTCTAACCCAGAAACAGAGAACGCACAAGAAGCAATTTCAACCATCGCTATCACGTTTGAAAAACATGCTAATACAAGAACTACCATTACTCAGAGAGATATTAAAGGAACCACCCTGATTTCTTTCAGAAAAATCGCTTAAAGATATGATTGATTTACACAATGGGCACACAGCAGGAGTCGCGTTGGTCTGTGAACCCAATTTTAATAACGAACAGAAAACTACAACTAAGTTTATCAATCGTAAAGGTAGTGGTTTTAAAATTTATTCCACCAGACAGGATCGAAAGGAACCAATCATATATTTGTTGATGTTTTCCCGCGAGGTCCGCCACCTTTAGCCAAGTACTATCATCCCGTGAAAGTACTTTGTTTGGATAGGGCTGGCCCCTCCCTGGCCCCTCCCCGGCCCCTCCCCCTTCGTGGTCCCTGACTGTACAACTCGTTCAAGGTTTCATTAAACTGAGCTATCGCTTCGTCTGCAGATGGTTTGATGCAGTAGACAGTAATGTCATCAGCATATAAGTAGACTGAGCCTGATGTCACACTTTCAGGTAGATCGTTGGTAAACAACGAGAATAGTGTAGGGCCAAGCACCGATCCTTATTGTATACTAACGGATACAGGCAGAGTATCAGAAGCGCTTCTGTTAACGACTGTATACTGGTTCCTCTCTGTGCATGGTCACAAATACCAAAATTGTTATGTAATTTCTCCAATAAGACCTGATGGGGGACACTATCAAAGGCCTTACAAAAATCCACGAAGGCTACTGCAACTGTTAGGCCCATATCAATCGCTTTTCTCCATATTTCAGCGAGGTGAACTAGCAGTAGTTCAGTTGAATACCCCGGTCGCCGGTAAGCCCATTGTCTGTCTGAAACTAACTTGTGTTCCGTAAAAATGTGATGTACTAGAGTGTCGTTTACCTCTGATTCTAAGATTTTGCTGCAGATTTTTAAAAGAATTTCCTCCGATTTGGAATTAAGCTCACCTCAGGGGGGACGTTTATTTGAAACGAGGCGTTTATTTGATAGTGGTCAACACGCCTCGAGGTGCGAGCAGTAAGAACCGGTCAGCGGAAACGCGCACAAACATAAACACCATACTGAAACTCACTGAACCCTTGATGGGCATGAAATCGTGAAACTTCGCAGCTTTCGAACTACATGACAATTAACTTGCCAGTAATTTTATGGCAAGGCATTTCAAAGTTAAACATCCCGAAGCTTAAAAGTGCTTTAAACAGCATTCTCCACGTCGTTGACGAAGCAGCCGGTACGAACTGAATGCCAGATAATTACTTGAAATACTGACCGGAAACTAGAGTTACAATATTGACCGGAAGAGACATTTCGTGACGATTGCGTTATTTAGTTATTTAGTGATTTATTGATCGACAGTTGTAATCGGAGAGAGTTGTTTTTGATCATTGCACAATGTAAAAATCGGATATAAAAAGATCGAGGAGTGGACATTGACATTAAAGAGGTTAAAAAGAACATATAAGTGGTGTGGAATCAGTGGAATCAATCGTGAGTGAGAGTGTACCACGTACAGTTTCGGTACATTTGTGGTGCCGGGACCAGGATCAGGGAAACAGCGGAGACGACAACGACACAAGAATTTGCCGCGTGGCTGGGACATTGAAACGATTGCGCCATGACAGAAGGAGAGGGACTTTCAGAGGCGATGGAACGCTTCGAAAGAAACATTGAGAGGGAGGTAACGAAATTAAAGTACTATCTAGAGCCGGCTGACGAACTTATAGAGCAAAACGATTACGTAGAAATGGAAATTGCCGTAAAACAAGGAACACAAATTATCGACGAGATCACGGATCTTATTTCACAACTGGAAGGAATGAAGCTAGACTCGGGTGTTTCACCGCGAGATGTCCGACAGTGGAAAAAGGACAAGAAGAACGAGTTCTCTCCTCTCGTCCAGGAGAAAATCAAGCTTTCCGAGACACTTTCAGCAAAACAGAAACAGGAGGAAGACGAAATCGAGCGAGCGAATTGGGAGACACGACGGGAGCGCGAGGAACGCGTGACAAGAGAGAAACAAGAGCAAGAAAGGCAATTCTGGGAGGAGAAATTCAGGGCCGAATTACGCGTAGCAGAACAGAAGTTGGAAATGGAAACAGCGGCCAAGGCGACCCACGCAAAACTTCCCAAGTTGAAGATTACGCCATTCAAAGGAACGCCCACCGACTGGGTGCGTTTCGAAAACATGTTCGTCACGCAAGTTCATGACAAGCCAATCACTCCAGAAGAAAAATTCAGCTATCTGTTAGAGATGGTAACCCCAACAGTGCGTGGAAAAATTGGAAATCTAAAACCCAGCGAGATCGGCTACAAAATAGCGTGGGAGCGATTAAAGACAGAGTATGGCCAAAACAAGCTAGTTGTCAATGCGCACGTGCAAGAAATCGTGAATCTTCCAAGCGTTAGAGGAACACACTTCATCAGAATTCAGGAATTTTACGAAAATCTCAGCAAAAACTACGACGCGTTGGTAACTATGGGTGAAGCAGATATGTTACAAGGATTCGTAATCTCTACACTAAACAAATTACCGCAAGTGAAGCCTGACCTGGTACGGACTGACGATAATTGGGAGAGTTGGAGAATGGAGCACTTGATTAACAACCTTCAGGGATGGCTGAAGAGGAACAGAATGGAGGAGCAGCCTGGAACAGTCCGAGAAAACCACAAGAGGGAGAGACTCTGGTATGCTGCAGAAGGAGAGGAGAAACAGCCATCAGATACAACGAAATCCACACCCGTCTGCCTCTACTGCCGAAAGGGCCACCGGGGAGACCGCTGCGAAACGTACAAGACACTGGAGAGCAGGAGGAAGTTTCTCACGGATAACCGATTGTGCTACAACTGTGGAAGAGGGGGGCACATTGGCCATCATTGCCGAAGCCGTGGCTGTTTTAATTGCAAAGGGAGACACCATACAAGCATCTGCGACAGAAAGGAGAATCCTGTTCTCACTGTGTACGCGCCATCTGCCGAGGAGACACTCCCAGCTATCATCCCCGTTAAGATCAATGGAACCACACTATGGGCGTACCTTGACACAGGATCTGGCAGGAACTTTATCTCAGAAGAGGCAATCAAAAAGCTTCAGCTAAACCCAGTACGTCACGAAACTCGACAAATTGTAACCTTGAGTGGAACACAGAAACAGTCCATGCCTATTTTTGACATAACAATAGATTCAGTGGATGGACAGGCGAGAGAGCGGATCGAAGTCACTGGAGCTAAGATGGCAGACTTCAGGACCATCCGAAGACCAGACCTTAGCACCCTGAAATGGAAGTACGAGCACACAAAGGACAAACGATTTTACAAGAACACGGGAGATGACTACACAATCCATTTGATCCTGGGAGACAGTACGTACTGCCGAATTAGGACAGAAGATGTGTTCAAAGGGAAACCTGGGGAGCCGATAGTCGAGGGGACGACCTTTGGTTGGGTCATTCATGGCGGTGATCGTGCAACAGATGGCTGCCTGTACACAAGAGAAGCGAGCGATTATGAGCGTTTGTACAGCCTGGACGTGTTGGGAGTGGAGGACCGGGGAGAGAGCTCCCAGCTGGACGTACACACAGAGTTTAATGAGAACATTTCAAGAAACGCCGATGGGAGGTACGAAGTGAATGTTCCTTGGATACCAGGCCGGAAACTAGCAGAGACAAATGAGATGCAGAGCAGACAACGCCTACAAAGAGTAGAGAAGAAGCTGGAGCAGAACATGAAACTGAAGGAAGAGTACGAGAAGATTGTGGCTAACCAGGAAGAAACCGGAGTCATTGAAAAGGTTCCCGATCACCCAACAGGGACCCGAGTGTTCTACATGCCTCACAAACCAGTAATCAGAGAGGACGCGGCTACAACAAAGGTCAGGATGGTGTTTGATGCAAGCGCAAAACCTCACTACCTCGCGAACAGTATCAATGACTGCATGTACAGAGGACCGCCTTTACAGCCACTCATGTGGGACATACTGATTAGAGCGAGAATGTCGACGGATATCCTACTCGGGGACATAGAAAAGGCGTTTCTTCAAGTTGGAATAAAGGAAGAAGACAGGGATGCATTTCGCTTCCTATTCAAGAAAGATGGAAAAGAAGAACACTTCCGGTTCACGCAAGTACCTTTTGGAGCAGAGGCAAGCCCATTCATACTAGGAGCGACTTTACAGTATCACTGCAGCCAACAGCCAGAGGAGGTCAAAGAAACAGTTCAAGCGCTTCGGGAGAACACATATGTGGACAACCTAATGCAGACTGGTCAAGGGTTAGAAGAAATGAAAAGATTCAAGACGGAAGCCACCCAGGTATTGGAAGAGGCAAGGTTTCCAGTACACAAATGGGAGTCTAACCTTCAAGAGCTAGAGAGTGACGGGATGGCCAACCCAAGCAAAATACTAGGCCTCGGCTGGGACAAACAAAACGACACCATAGAAGTAACCATCCCACAACAAGTTGAGGAAGAGCATGTTACCAAGAAAACGATTCTCAGCCACTTGGGCAGCATTTACGACCCCCTTGGAATATTGTCACCAACAACTGTGGAAGGAAAGCGGATTTACAGAGAGGCGTGCGACGAAAAGAACGGATGGAATGGAGAGCTTTCAGATCCCCTAAAGAAACAGTGGACCAAGTGGACGAAGCAGTTAAAGAGCGTGACAGTGCCAAGAAGCATCATGAGGAACGTAACAAAGACCAAAACAGTGCACTTACATATATTCGCCGACGCAAGCAATCTGGCCTGCTGCGCTGCCGCCATAGCAGTCGTTGAACACAGTGAAGGCATGGTCAAGGGCCTTCTTACATCGAAATCAAGAATCTCCAAGAGAGACACTACCATAGCAAGGTTAGAACTGGTTGGTGGTCAAATGGCGGCAAACTTGGCAAAGAATCTCCACAATGCCCTGAGAGGATGGCCACTGGGAAGCATCACAGTCTGGATGGATAGCATGGTGGCCTTGTACTGGATCTTAAACCCCGGAAAGTCTTGGAAGGTATTTGTCGAGAACAGAGTGCGGAAAATGGCCCAGATAACAGAAGAAGTCGGAATCGAATGGAAATATTGCCCTACAGAACGAAATCTTGCTGATCTAGGAAGTAGAGGCGCACCCCTAAACAAGATGGGAGAGAACGAATGGTACGAGGGACCAACCTGGCTACTGACAAAGGAGGACTGGCCACCCCAGCCAATCATTAGATGCACACCTAAGAATCAAGAGGAAGAGAAGCCACTGAAGGAAATTGTTGCTTACACAAGAGAGGAAGTGCAAACCAAGACCAAGGAACTGGAAGAGGGTAGCACAGAGAACCAAGAGACAGATGAGTGGGACGAACTACTCTCGCGAAACACGTATTGGAGAGCACTACGGATTACTGCTTGGGCCCTGAGGTTCAGCACCAACAGCCACGCCCAATCAAAGAAGATATCAGGCCCATTGAGTACCGAAGAACTCGCAGAAGCCAAACGACGCTGGGCGGAGAGAGCACAGAAGGTAATACCGGATGACTTAAAGAAGCCTGGATGGGAGTTAGTCAAGGACAAGGAGACGAACCTCCTCAAGTGCAAGGGGAGAATCCAGGGGTACAACCCAGTCTATCTGGAAGATACGCAGTTCACTCGGAAGCTAATCCAGCACGTTCATACCCAAATACAACACTTAGGTGTGGCCAACACAATGGCGACCTTGAGGGAAGAATGGTGGATACCACGACTCCGTACCCTGGTAAAGAAGGAGATTCGCGACTGCAACGTATGCAAGGTGTTCGCCACCAAACCGTACGGAGCGCCAACCACTTCAGCCCTTCCGGAGTTTCGTACTAACGTCAGTCGCCCTTTCCAGTACGTGGGTGTAGACTTTGCAGGACCGCTGAAGTGCAAAGAAGGAAAGACGAAAGAGGAGAAGGCGTATGTACTAATCTTCACATGTGCCACATCGAGAGCAGTTCACCTGGAACTTACCAGAAGCCAGACAGCCGAAGAATTCCAAAGGAAGCTAAATGCCTTCATAACAAGACGAACGAGACCAGAGAAGATTGTCTCAGACAACGCTGCAACATTCAAGGCAACGGCAACATGGATCAAAAGGATTCGCAAAAGTGAGAAGTTGCAAGATTATCTCGCACAGCAAGAGATTACATGGCAGTTTAACCTCTCCAAGTCTCCATGGTGGGGAGGCATGTACGAAAGGCTTATCAAGGAAGTCAAGAAAACGGCGTACAAAACGCTAGGAAACACACACCTCACCTTCCAACAGCTTGAAGTGGTGATCATGGACATCGAGAAACACCTCAACAATCGACCCCTGACGTACGTGGAGAGTGATGAGGGCGAACCACAAACCTTGACGCCAAACATACTCATGTGGGGCCAAAACGCTTATGACTTGGAGGATATTGAGGTTGACGAGGAGGAAGTCACCAAGCTACACAGACGCCTAAAGAATGCCAGAGAACATGCGTGGAGCCGTTGGCAGAACGAGTATGTCCACAGTTTGATGGAAGCACACAGAGTAAACAGGAGGGACAAGCAACAAATGCCGGAGATAGGGGAGATTGTCCTAGTGGTAGGAGAGAACAGAAACCGAGAGGAGTGGAAGAAAGGCAAAGTGGTCCAACTAGTCAAGGGGAGAGATGGTGTTGTGAGGGGAGTCGTCTTACTACACAACGGAAACAGAATCCGACGCCCACTTCAGCTCGTGTGTCCCCTTGAAATAAGGAGCTGCTGCAAGGAACCAGCAGAGGAAAACGAGAGTGCGAGCCAAGAGCCAATCAGAAGTGTACCAAAGAGGAAGGCAGCTGACGATGCGAGTGCGAAAATAAAGCTCATTGCTGAGCAAGACTCTAATGGACACTGAGAGAGTGAAAATTAAGAAAGGTTAATTTTTAGGGGAGCGTGACCGGAAACTAGAGTTACAATATTGACCGGAAGAGACATTTCGTGACGATTGCGTTATTTAGTTATTTAGTGATTTATTTTGATCGACAGTTGTAATCGGAGAGAGTTGTTTTTGATCATTGCACAATGTAAAAATCGGATATAAAAAGATCGAGGAGTGGACATTGACATTAAAGAGGTTAAAAAGAACATATAAGTGGTGTGGAATCAGTGGAATCAATCGTGAGTGAGAGTGTACCGCGTACAGTTTCGGTACAATACCAAGGTGCACGATGTCCGTCAGCTAACTCTAACAAAAAAAGATGATGTTTGGAGCTTTTTGCCGAGCCTTTTGCAGATGCAGAGCGGATAACTATGCTGGACAGTTTAGTTATGCTTTTTTCTTGCCCACTCAGTAGCCGAAGACAGTAATTTGCATAAATTAACCGCTTGCTGGAAGATGCGATTTTTGAAAACTAATAACGGCAATTCTGCGTGATATGTGACTGTCAAACTAAGATAAATACAATCTGTTGTAAACAATCGAATGGTCTTGCGTGAAATCGCCTGAATAATATTAATTTTAAAAGAAAGATAGTCGTGAATTAAATGTACGAAAAAGCGTAAATTTTGCCTGAGATATACATTGTACAGTGATAAGCCTTCTAAAAAGTATGGAGTGCCCGCGGAGTTTTTAGCATCAAACGATTTACAAAGAGAAAATATTCACATCCAGTCTTACTTTTGATGAAAATCTAAATACCTGGAAGAGAAACGAGAAACGTTAGTTTAAAGATATCTTATTTTCAGGGGGGGGGGCAAGGTGAAAAATTGATAACATGTTTCTTGAGAGGAAGGATAAAAGTTTGCTATGATATAAGCTGTTAAGTTTATCTTTGAAATATTTCGCTAACAAAACTCCAATTTTCAAGGTGCAAAATGCCCCCAAAAAGCTAAAGTCCCCCCCCCCTCCCCGATGCTCAGCTCAAGTTTTTGTTAGAAATCAAGCAAATACCACGGTGAGTAGTTTCATCCCAAGGACTAACTACACACAAAGTATCAAGGAAGGTTTTGTTTGATCATTTCCAATTTTGCTCAAGCCTTAGCGACATTCGCTCTTAAAAGCAGCCAGGAATGAATCCCCGTCCCCAGGCGGATTGAATGTTACTTCTAACCCTAAATTCTCTAGTTTCTTTCCCGTATATACCATCGTAGGTATAACTGGAGAAAGCTGTAAGAAAATCCTTCCTCTACGAATTACTCGCTGGAACACGTGGACCTAAATTAGAATGTGAGAAATTGCAGGGGTGAGGAAACGCGAACTATGAGATGCGCTTGCTGAAAAAGTGTAGTGGTTATCACGCCCGACTAGTAACTGGGGAACGTCGGTTTGATTCCGACTCGGGGCTAAAAGTTTTTCTTTCAATAGAGATGTGTGTCGAAAGCTGAGTGGCAAACTGTGTTTGCATGGTTCCTTTAGTATATTGTTCTACGGCTTTCATGGCTTCGAAGGTATTTACATATATATATTTCCAGGGTAAGGTTTTACAATGACGTAGAGATGCCTCGGGTAGGGTTATTGGCCTTCTTCTTGATTGTAATTCTCATAAGTTGAATATTATTACTATTTATGCGCCCACTAACTTTACTGATCGGAAAGTGTTTTCTGAACATTTGCATAAATATTTTTTGCCGTCCGACGCTGTAATTATTGCCGGTGATTTTAATTGCCATGAAATTGCTTTGGCCGTAATATCACTCCTATCGCGTCATGATCTAGCTAATTTTCGTAAATCTTCTAATTTTTGATTTTTCGATTGGTTCGTGCCTTGATAAGATTTTTGTTTCCCGCCTGTTTTGCCTTGTGTTCGTTTTTGCGAAAATTTTCCGTGTTGCCGATTTTGTTCACCTTTCTGTTCAGTTGGATGATAATAGATCCCGCGGGCCCGGTTTTTGGAAATTTAATAATTTACTTTTGCTGGACGATGACTTTTCGGATTTAATTAACGCCCGCATTCACGATTTAGCTACTTGTCGTCAGCATCAGTCAAGTTGTGATGGGACTTTTTTAAATCCTCTATTAAATCTGAAATTATTTCTTTTGTTAAATCTAAGCATACAAACCTCTCGCATGAGCGCGTGTTACTTGTCAACAATCTGAAAAGGTTCAAGCTTCGACTTACCTCCGGAGATTCTTCTGCTGTCCCTGGAATTACTGCTCTTGGAATTCGGATAAAGTTACGTATTTTGAAGGAGTTGGAGGGCTCCAAAATTCGCTCCCGTGTGGAGCCCGTGTGTCTGGTTTGAGAGAGGCGAAAAACCTAAGCTTTATTTCTTTAAGCTTGAACGCTAGCGTATCGCACATAATTCTGTTTCTTCTATTTTAAATTATGATGGTGTCGAGTTTTTCTCACGCTAGGAGATTGCACGCGCGCACGTGCAGGTTTATTCACGCCTGTTCTCCTAGGAACCTATTGATGTTTGTAAACAACGTTGTTTTGCTTCTCTTGATTCTTTTCTTTCTGCTTCTCAGCGCGACTCATGCGAGGGGCTTCTAACCTTTCCTGAATTAACTAATTCTTTAAATAGCCTGAACTCGGGAGGGTCTCCCGGATCTGATGGCTTGACCGTTAAATTTTACTCGCGTTTTTGGGAGGCATTGGGTCCCCTGTTGCACCGGCTAGCCAATCAGTGATTCTTAGATGGCGAGCTGCCTGATTCAATGAAGGGTAGTGTTACCCGGCTGATCTTTAAGAAACGTGGTGATATTAAAAATTTAAAAACCTGGCGCCCCATCTCTTGGCTCAATGTGGATTATGAGATTATTTCTAAGGATATAACTTCGCGTCTTTCTAGGGTTTTTGAGTTTATTGTTCATCCTTACCAGACCTATTCTGTGCCTGATCGCTCTATTTTTTCTAACGTTACTCTTTTGCGTGATGTTTTAGACCACATTGAGCTGACAGATGAGGTAGCTATCCTGGTCAGTCCTTGAAAAGACATTGTTGTACATATCCGTTGTTAAGGAGGCTGGTGGTTTCCTGAAAGACATAAGTGGTAGCAGTTCCCTTGTTTACTTCTTGCAGTCCCCTTAGAGTTTTTATGCGTGGAGAGGAAAGAGACCAATCAAGTTTAAAGTCACTGACGAATGACCGCTCAATTATCTAAACTGAAGTATATGTTTAGCACACAGACAGCTTGCACGTTCTTGCAAACTGATCATTCAGGTCTCACAGTAATGAAGTATCCAAGATTGGATGGCAGAAAACATTTGAACATATTAATTTGCCGAGACACCGTACATCATGTTCTAAAGCATTATTCTATATTTCATGATGTGTTATTTTTCTCTTGAACTATAACCTGCCAAAGAGCAGGTGATATTATGCTGAAAATATACTATTGAAGTGAAAAATACGAGTAAAAATGGAGCTGTAACCAGGATAAGACATATTGAAGTAAAAAAATTAAACGTTCTCTGGTTAAAAAGATTAAAAACATAAGCTTTCGTTTTAGGTCATTTTTGTACAAAAAAGATCCAGGGCCTTTGGACAGGATGAGATTTACAAATGTTCAGGATGAACAAAAAGGAAGGAAGTGTTCACCTTAGTAGATGCGTGACACTTAAATCGATACAAAAGTTCAAAAAAAAAATTAAATTGACAAAAAAGTGTCAAAGTGACATCTTGTGAAAAAACACAAACGTTTCGGGCATAGCCCTTCTTCAGTGTGAAAACCGTTAAATGTTTGCGCGACTGTAAAATTGAAAGAAACGTTACTAAGAGCTAAGCGCGCGGAAAAAAGGACTCGCGCGCGCCATTTATAAGAAATGAAAAACATTATTTAGCCCGTCTGGTTGCATAGTGCCGAGCCTAAAAATGAGTTCCATTTCCAATTGTTTCCGTCTGGCATTGACTCCAGCACATTTCCGCAAACCTCTAACAAGGATGTCAGATAGACTGTGGCCGGGAGAGTTAAAGTGCTCTGCGACCGGGAAACCACTAATGTTCTTTTGGACGCTTCGTAGATGTTCGCCGAAACGTTCGCGTAGAGTGCGACCGGTCTCCCCGATATATAACTGGGGACATCGACGGCACGAGATGCAGTACACAACGTTCTCCGATTTACAGGTGAAGTGTTCACGGATGGTGGTCGTATTCTTGGGTCCACGTACATGGATATCGGACGTTGTGTACAAGCAAGTGCGGCAGCGGGGATGTCGACATGCGAAAGTTCCTGGGACCTCTGTCTGGAACCTGTCAGAGGTGTGTACCAGGCTGCGATCACGTCATCCTCTGCACTGCAAAAATGGTATTCCTTACTCTCAGTTTTTGCGCCTCCGCCGTCTCTGCTCCGAGGATAATGATTTCCTACAGAAATGCCAAGAAATGACCATCTTTTTCGAAAGCCGTGGCTATCCCTCTGATTTACTGCGTAATGCTCGGGAAAAGGTGTCCTCCGTTACCCGCCAAGAGGCACTTTTTAAACGTGTCCGTAACAACGAAGAAAGGATTCCTCTGGTGCTGACCTACCACCCCTTTAGTTCGCGTATTAAGCACATTCTGCTCAGCAACTTTAACATCCTGACGAGTGACCCTGCTACTGCAGCAATCTTTCCAGTTCGACCTGTAGTTGCACATCGACGTGATCGCAGCCTGAGAGATATCCTGGTACACACCTCTGACAGGTTCCAGACAGAGGTCCCAGGAACTTTCGCATGTCGACATCCCCGCTGCCGCACTTGCTTGTACACAACGTCCGATATCCATGTACGTGGACCCAAGAATACGACCACCATCCGTGAACACCTCACCTGTAAATCGGAGAACGTTGTTTACTGCATCTCGTGCCGTCGATGTCCCCAGTTATATATCGGGGAGACCGGTCGCACTCTACGCGAACGTTTCGGCGAACATCTACGAAGCGTCCAAAAGAACATTAGTGGTTTCCCGGTCGCAGAGCACTTTAACTCTCCCGGCCACAGTCTATCTGACATCCTTGTTAGAGGTTTGCGGAAATGTGCTGGAGTCAATGCCAGACGGAAACAATTGGAAATGGAACTCATTTTTAGGCTCGGCACTATGCAACCAGACGGGCTAAATAATGTTTTTCATTTCTTATAAATGGCGCGCGCGAGTCCTTTTTTCCGCGCGCTTAGCTCTTAGTAACGTTTCTTTCAATTTTACAGTCGCGCAAACATTTAACGGTTTTCACACTGAAGAAGGGCTATGCCCGAAACGTTTGTGTTTTTTCACAAGATGTCACTTTGACACTTTTTTGTCAATTTAATTTTTTTTTTGAAATTTTGTGAGATTTACAAAGTCGGCTGAACGGGGAAGAGTTAAGTGAAACGGAACGTAGAGAAAGGTATCTTTGGGTATGCCATCATTGACGGAACGACCAGGTGGGAAACTAAGGTCTAAAACAACGCGGCGTTTCGTTTTGTCTTTTTCCACAGTTTGCAGAGGGGACGTCTGTAGTCTTGAAGGGATGGGGTCGTGTTTAAATGGACCGGCTGTGGCTTCATGGGACAGTTCAGTTTCGATAAAACTATCGACAGTTTGGGCGAAATTCACAGCTGAAGAGTGATTGGAATTGAAGGGGTCGGGGTCGGATGACAAACAGTAATTAATTGGCCAACCATGAGCTAAGAATAAGGCGATGTTGGAGTCATGATAGTTGGTCAGACCGGCTTGCCACGCGGGTAGATTCAGACGGGATGGAACGACAATACGGGCGCCAAAGGCATTTGGTCGAGTGTATTTGCAACAAATTATGTGTCTGATGACAGCAGAAATCGAGTGAGAAGCGGATAGATTAAGTTGCCCACAAGGCAGAGACTTGTTTAAAGTTGAGGTACAATTTGCTTGAACGGAAGAACTACGCGGTATATTTACAGATGACACAGGAGTGTTTATATTAGTGGTAATTTTGTTGGGTGATTGCAGTGAGGAATGACACTTGACGTTGTCTGTACGTGGCTGGTGGCCTAGTCAGGCCGAGCTGGGACTTGAAGCCGATGATGCGTTTGTGGTCGTTGGTCGAGTAGGGCAGGAAGCGATTGTATGGTCGGGCAATTTGCAATACGCACACACATGCTCGGTGCCAACCTGGTGAGACTGGTTAGCAAGTGCCAGTTCGGTTCCATTCTCTACAATATGTTTTGGGTGTAAACCCTGGCGGACGGACTGTGGCCTGGTTTTGTTGCTTAGTAGCTAAAGGCAAACGATCGGATTCTGTGATATTAAACCGCTCAAGCTCCGTGAAATCATCTCCCCAGGAAGCTAAACCGGCCTCGATTCGATCGAGAACGGCAGCATGAAACGACAAAACTGAAAGCCATTTGTACTTGGCTGCCAAACGCATCAATGCCATTAAATGGGCTGACATGATTTCCTGTTGCTCGTCGCTGGCGACTCGCATAATATCTAAATAGCCATACACGAATTCGGCCAGAGACAGATCCTTGAATTTCTTTTTTGCTAAGCCAAAAGGGACATGTGAATGCGGCCAATCTTGGGGAGCCACTATTCTAACATTGTAATCAAACTGTCCCAAGGACTTACCAGCGTTTGGACTTTGGCGGACTGTTGATAACGACGGCACAGTTTCAGGTTTGACGAGTGGTGACGTGGTGTTGGCCTTGATTTGAGCTTCGAGCTCAAGTTTCTTGATCTCCAACTTTTGTTGCTCGATCTGGAGTGCAAGGAGTCGAAGGTCAGCGCGTTGTTTGCCACGATTTGTGGGAGCGGGAGGCTCGCTGAGAGGTCTTGCACGTGGCGTTTCGTCATGGCCGACGGCGGTCGCATCTGAATCAACTTGTTTTGCTTGTCCAGCGTTTCCAACTGCTCGAAACAAAGGAATGTCAAATTGAAATCCCGAAGGTAAGGTCGGAGGCTTTTTTGATCTTTTCCCAGCCGCTGAGGCCATTGGAAAGTTGGAACGTTCGATGAAAGGCGTTGAAAAACAGTTTAAAATATTTGGCAAAATCCGAACGAAAGAACGAAACGATGAGGGAACGCGAGGGTAGGCAGTGGCACGTGACCGGAAAGGGACCAGAGAGGGGGGGGGGGGGATTAATTATTGAATTCCTGGAAGGATTCCTGCCCATTCTATAATATACAAAATAAAAAGAGCATTGTAAGTAAGCCAACTGTAATTTAGTTGCATTATAAGTATAGTGCAAATACAAGTACTGTAAGTACAGTGTAAGTATAGTGTATGTATATATGTAAGCATAAGACGAATGCTGTAAGTAGTGTAAGTGTTTGTCCTGTAAATAAAATTGTATTAAGATAAAAAGTAAGATTTAAGCATTTTATTATTCCTTAAGAAAGCGCAAACAACTAAGAAAAAATGACCATGGACACTGACACTATTGAGCCCGGCATTACCATTCAATGAATTATCTAAAAAAGGTGTACACTTCTTTTAAATTTTCTGGGCATGGAACATTTGTAACGTTGTGAGCCTTTCTGTACGAGAGACTACAATGTTTTATTTTTGCCTTGTCCAAAACTGTCCGTTACTTCTCTTCTACCTAGCGATTCGACTTTTCGGTCGTATTTTCCGAAAATCAGTTGCTGCTGAAAACTGTTCGCAACGCTTCCGGGTTTTTCAATTTACCTATGCATTTTCGAATGGCGCTGGGTATCACGACGTTAAAGTTGTGTCATTCAGGTAAACCCCAGCTAGACGATCGAATATTAAGTTGAAAGCCACGTGTTTGACCGTTTAGCCGCATCTCTCAACTTTGCCTATTGAAATGGCTTTCCTTGTTTGATATAGATCAAACATTTTAATCCAACATTTCGCGTGACTAGCAAACGTTTGATCGTTTAGCCACCCCTACAAACAAATCGTGCACAGCCGGTTAAAGGCAACAAATGAACCACATAATGTCGAAATTTCAGCGATAATACGCAAAAATCGGCTGTGGACTTACTTTGTCTGGCATTAGCTCAAACATTGTTTGTCCATGTAACAAAGGTTCTACGATGTTGCACGAAAATGTTTAGCCAGTGGCAATAGCTGATGATGGAAATCTTTATTGAAGATGCCATAATAATAATAATAATAATAATAATAATAATCACTTTATTTAAGTCTCAAATCGTTCTAGCCGAGCACAGATGCTCTACTAATTGAGTAGACTAAATCAAATCAACGCTAAATCAAATCAAATCAAATCAAATGTTCACTGGGAGTGATTTACAGAATGGTCCTTATCAGTCTAAACGAATAACGTAACTTAAAAAAAAAGCTAACAACGAAAAGCGTTGTAAGATGACAACGAATTTGATGGGGTTCAAACCTTGAGACTTCGACCTATTAAGTTTTTAGCCAATAGTGACGAAAGTTAATTAGCTTGTGGCTTTGGAAAAAATAACTGAATTAAGCTTGAATAAGTGAGACGGTCGAACAAAACAAATTAAGCACTGACTGTAGAAAAGGAAGGGCAATAAAATATTGCCTTTTAAGTAATTTTGTTTGATATCAATTCGAGGAAGAAAATAAAAACGAGAGAACTGATGAGTTCGAGCAACTTGAGCTAGCGTCCTTCGGGTGCCCAAGTATGTCGTTTATGTCTCATGACTGTGTAGCTTTTATATAGATTATAGTAGTCACAGCGATTTCACTGAAATGGGATGTTTCTATTGATTGCTGCCCTGCTGCAATCGTATCGTATTAGCCTGGTCTTAAGAAGGACATCCCCTTACGTCTCCCCCCTTATTTTCCCCATTCTTGCATCTCACCTTTCTGAGCAATGGAGGAGAGTTCAGTAACTCGCCCAGCACCCCTCCTCTTTCCCCACAAAGTTGGGAAAGCGTGGATGGTAGGTCGCTATAAACAGTATTCTATCAATGTTAATATGGTGTTAGTATGCCTCCATCTTTGGTGAAACGCTGTTTTCAAACAGATGTTTTCGAAAATCCTCTTTTCACTAAAGATAACTCAGAAAACAAAAGCGCATCTCTACAGGCCTTAGACGCGAAACACATTCGTAGAAGCCTCATTAGTTGCGTATATGGTGTATTATCCTATTTTTTTCCATTTTATATGATCCTCTACCACTGATGTATATTCGTGATTTCTTATTTGTGGGCTTAACGTTTATGTCGATCAATATCCTTACAATGAATCAGAAAGATATTAGACGTCTTCTGCGACTGACACCTTATTTGTTTAAATGCAGGTGTATACTTATAACTTGATTATCCAACTTGAGCCAGCAAATGAAATGATTTTATTGATCGTGTCCGTGAGAAGCTGACTTTTTATTCTTGCATACGAGGTTTGATGCAATTGAAGAACTTGAATTTTATTTAATAGGTGAACAAAAACAGCAATGAAAGTTGTATTGTATGTTTTCGCCATCTCCACTGTCCTTCTGGAGTACAATTTGAATCAGTTTGTCGTCGCAAAACTGCGGAAACGAATGTGAGCAGAGTAGAGGTAATGTTGCTCAAACTGGAATCAGCCATCATGCTATGTTTGGCCAGAGCTTTGAGAACTTTAACGTCAAGAAACCGTTTGACTGTCGCGTGAAATGCTTTGAAGAGAAATGAAGGTGCCAAGCTTACCAGATGAAGGGCAGTCGCTGTGAATTGCTGGAAGAAGATAGATTTTCGTCACCCGATGATTTTGTCGAAGAAGATGGTTACACTTATTTCGACATGAAAAGAGAATTTGCAATCCAGGTATGACGCTTTTTTCTTTTCTTTTTCAAATACACTAAACTTTCCTGCCTAAACAGGATGAACACATCAAATGAATTTTAGGGAACAATCAAACAGACAAAAAACCAAAATACAAAGCAAAGAAAAACCAGAAAAACAACCCTCGTAGATTTTTTTTAAATCAATTTTTATTTGCTTTACATGACACTATATTTAACAATACTACATATATAGATTACTTACAGTAATTACATTACAATAATTACAATTACCTACAAACTCACACATACACACACACACACACACACACACACATACACACACAAGCTTGCATACAAACTAGAAATAAGACAGTATTGCTTACGTGTTGTTTACCCGAAAGTAACATATCGCGTATATTAATTACTACAGGCATCGCTACAAAGGGAAAACTGACTGCTAGAATGTGCTTACGCGAGACTTAAGCTATTAATATATTTTCTCCATTTAAGAATATGACTAGGCTCTTTGTTGTTCGATTTAGCAATCTGTGATTCTAATTGATAGACGTAGGTTAACTTGGTACAGAACACCCTCAAGGATGGTTGAACAGTATTTCTACGACAGTCATAAATATATTGTTTAGCTGTAATTAATAACTGATTGAGTATTAAAAAGTCATCTTCCCTATCCCAAATTCCAAAATGCTTATTCGTTTGAGAGAGTTCTTCTAAGATTATACCCATATTTTTACACCAACAAATAAACTCCAGCCAGAAACTCTGGGTAAAAGAGCATGAAATAAATAAATGCTCAAGGGACTCGCTCTCTGCATGACAGAATAAACATAAAGGTGAGGCTATTAAACCAATTTTATGAAGAAAGGAATTCGTTGTCAAGTATCTGTTTAGAATTTTATACTGGAATTCCCTTGATTTTGTGTCAAGTACCACTTTAAAAGGTAAATTATATATTTCTTGCCAATCTAGGTATACACTAGAGTAATGTTCAGTGAATTTTGACTGCGCAGTTGGGGTGGTTTCATACTTAGATCGTATTACACCATAAATGTTTTTAGAAATCAGTTTATCAAGCCGCACTTGTTTGTTCTTTAACCAAAGCTTGATGAAATCGTTGAGGACAAAAGCGTTTCCACTTTTGTTTCCACAGGACCTCAAAGAATTTTGCCATTGCACCGGTAACGCAACGAGAATTTGCCTCAAATAAAAAACTTCCATAGGAGTGAAGCCCAACCTATATGGATTTCCCTTGAGATGAGATCTTCAAGCGTGATTATTCCCTTTTCGAAAAGAGCATGGTGAAAAATTGACTTTCCATCAATGCAGATGTGTTTGTTGTTCCAGACAATTATGTTGGCTCTAGTGTTGTTATCCAAAATTTCAATATTTCCGGCCCCGGCTACAGAATACTCGGAGAGAAATTGAAAACATTCCTCGTAAAATTTTGGTAGTTTAATTGAAAGTTTTTTAATATCATATCCACACCCTAAAAGTAATTTCCCTCCTACAGGTTTTAAATAATGCAAGAGGATTGTTTTCCAACTGTTTGGTTGAGCGTCAGCAAGTTTTTTACAACACATGATTCGCTGTGTTTTAATGATTGATTCCAAGTGTGGTGCTCTTAGTCCACCATTTTCCACATCACTTATAAGGGTTGAGCGTTTAACTTTATCTTTTCCTTTCCAAATAAAATTAAAAATAATTCTATTTGCTTCTTTAATTATGTCTTTCTGTATACATACTAAACCAGGTCTATACATAGAGATTGGTATAACAAATGTCTTAACAATTTGAATTCGTCCGATAATTGTTAGATTTCTCCAGTTCCAAAGATGCAACTTTTCACGAATGGATTTCAGAATATCTTCAAAATTCAGCTTTTTCCAAAGGATTTGATTATACGTGAAATGAACTCCTAAAATTTTAACAGCCTTCTTAATGGAAATATTTCTAACGGAGGATACTGCAGGAGCTACTTTTGGATCTTGTTTTCCCAAGAACATTGCCTCCGTCTTTTCATAATTAATTTGAAGACCAGAACATAAAGTAAAACTTTCCACAGTGGCAAACAAAGCATTAAGCGAAGTGTAGTTTTTAAGAAAGATTGTCAAATCATCTGCAAAAATCTCTAATTTTATCTCTTCTTTGTCCACCAAAATTCCTTGAATCTCTTTGTTACAGCGTATGTCAATAGCTAAAATTTCTAAACAAATTATGAATAAATATGGCGATAGTGGATCGCCTTGACGAACACCTTTAAGAACTTGAAAGGGGGTTGTTGTGTAACCGTTATTCATAACGGCACTAGATATGTTATTATAAAATGTTTTTACCCAATGGATCAGAGATGGGCCAAAGTTAAAAGCAGAAAGCGCCTTGAACATAAATCTGCGAGTGACTGAGTCAAATGCCTTCTGGAAATCTATAGCCACTAATAGTCCGTTAATTCCTTTCCTTTGCGTGTACTCTAAAATGTCATCTATAGTTCTCACTGCATCAAGAATGGTTCTACCTTTCACGTAGGCATTTTGATTGAAGTGTATTATGTTAGATAGCACCTTCTGAATTCTTGTGGCAATAGCTTTCGAGCCAATTTTAGCGTCAACATTTATTAACGAAATAGGTCGCCAATTACCCATTTTTCGCTTATCTTTCCCTTTCTTTTCAATTAGTGTAATAACAGCTTGCTTTTGAGTGTTTGACAATTCGCCGACCTCATATGAGTAGTTAAGACAATCAACCAATAAATTGCCTAAGGAGTTCCAGAACATTTTATAAAATTCAACAGTGAGGCCATCATTTCCAGGTGATTTGTTATTTTCGAATGAATTCAGGCAATCAAAGCATTCCTTCACTGATAACCTTCCTTCGTAAAGACCACTCATATCGTGGGAGAGTTTAGGTATCTGTGGTCTGTGAAGTAATGGGTGATATTCGTCTAGCGATTCTTCATTTGCCGCGTACAAATCGGAGTAAAACGTTTCAATCTCTTTCATAATTTTTTTTGGGTTTGTAGTGACCGTACCATCACTCGCGAACATTTTTCGAATACAGCTCTTTTTGCCTCTATGAGATTCTAACCCCAAAAAATACTTGTTGCTTTTCTCCCCCTTTTCGTACCAAGTAGCTCTGGAGCGGATTATTGCTCCTCTGGCTATATAATCAAAATGCGAATCATATTTCATTTTTAAGTCTTCCATTTTTTCAAGATTAGATTCCGATGGCTCGGCTGCCAGCAACTCCTCGGCTTGTTTTAAGGATATCTCAACCTCTGTCAGTTTTTGTCTTCTTCTATATGCCTTTTCTTTGCTAAATTTCATCGTGAATTGTCTGATTCGATATTTAATTAGATCCCATAATACTCTTTTATCGGTTACCTCTTCGAATTCCTCTAGCCATTCTGGTATTTTCTGATTGATCGCTAAAACATAATTCTCATCCTCAATTAGACTTGAATTAAATTTCCAATATGAAGGACCTCGCATCTGTTCATCTAACGTATTGAAAGAAATGGTTATTGCTGAATGATCTGTTTTGATGGCCACTTTGATATTCGCTTCCTCTACCTCATCTTGACAGACATCGCTAATCAACCAAAAATCTAGTCTTCTTTGGATGAGGGGCTTTTTCTGCCTCCAGGTAAAAGCCTTACAATCCGGATTCCGGATTCTCCAGATGTCAACTAAGTCAAAATTAAGACACATGTCATTGAGAAATTTAGTGGATTCTTTCTCTTTTGGCGTACCACCGGAGCAATCAAGATCTGGGTCAGTGAAAACATTGAAGTCCCCTCCGATGATAATGTTCTGATTTTGGTCAGCAACAATGCTGTCTATTTTTTCCTGTAATTTTTCGAAAAAAGAGCACTGTTCTTGTACTTTATTAGGTGCGTAAATATTCCCCATAATGTAATCGTTACCTTGTACTCTGGCATCAAGCAATATGAAACGTCCCTTATCATCAATTAGTGCCGACTTCATCTCAAATTCTAAATTGTCTTTCACAAGTACCAAAACTCCACAACTGCGATTGGAACCGTGTGCGAAAAACATGGGTCCCTTCCACTGACATTTCCATGCATTTTCAACATCTTTCGTGCTATATGTTTCTTGTAAAAAGATAATGTCTGCATTTTGCTTTTGAAGCCAAATAAACAAAGCTTTCCTTTTCTCCAGGGAGCGAATACCTCGGACATTTAAAGAAAGCATTTTAAAATTAATACTAATGAACTTCTCGAATGGTTGATGCTATTAATTTCCTATTGTTTCCCAACATAGCATACATAGAAAGGAATATACGAGGCAAAGAGAATACAATATTCCAACTAAAACACTTAGCAATTTGCATTTTGCGCGATAGTGCTGCACATAGAGAAAAAACACCACAAACACACAATGATTTTAAGAGGCCGCTAGAATGATTCCCGCATGCGACCATGCGAATTGGACTCTCACTTAGCTGGGGGTAGAGAAATTAAACAGTTTACCCCGGCGATATCCGATCTACTTTTTCTCACTACTCTTTGAACTCCAAAGTCAGAGGATATAAAAAGAAGAAAAAATATTTATAACTAAGCGTAAATTAATATAGCACCTACTCTTTAGCTTATACCTAGACAACAAGTTTGCCATCGATGAAGAGTTTATCTGGCTCAGACTTACTGAACACTGCCTTTTTCCCTGCTTTTCTGGCCTCTCGAAAGGCTGGCATGTGCTTCTTTCTTAACTCGATCAGTTCTTTAGGTATATCATTGTAAATCGTGAAATTAGTGTTTTTCAGTTTGAAGGCTTTCCTCATTACTCTTTCCCGGTCAGCATATCTTAAGAATCTTGCGATAATCATACGAGGGCGGTCACCCTTCTTTCCAATGCGATGCACTCGTTGAAGTTCTATATCATCGGGATTTTGAATGCCAAGCTTTGTAGAAAGAAACTCTGCCAAGACTTTTCCTGTATCTTCCTGGCTCTCTCTACCCTCCGGGATGCCTGCAAATTTTAAGTTTTCCCGCCGGCTGTATGCCTCCAGATAAAGAATACTCTTTTGTAACTCCTCTCTTGCTTCCTTCAAATTAGCTTCTGTTTTATAGGCTTTTAGTTCCAACAATTCGACTTTACTGTGAGCAAAATCGACGCTTTCTTTAACTTCATCAACAGAATGTTCTAAGTCCGCATGCTTTTCCTTCGAAGCATTGAATTCACACCTAAGTGACACCAACGAATTTTCAATTTCACTCACCTTCGTCGCGAATTTTTCCATTTTCTCTTCAATACTGTCTAACTTGTTTATCTTCGCTTCTATTGCGTCAAGTTTTTGAATCTTGAGAGAAATTTGATCCATTCTCTCTAATAGCTTTTCTGCCATGTCGAGCTCTTGAAATACTTCGTCACTTTCATCAACTTTGTCTTCCGTCGCGTTGATAGCGTGGTCCTTCAGTCTTTTCTTGTCGGGCGAGTTGCTGGAGCTTCCAGAAGATGACCTACTGTGAAGCTTACGTTTAACGTTTGATACTAGTAGGTTATTTAAAGACATTTAAAGCGTTCACTTGCAATAAACACAAGTCCTCGACCGGAGTTCAAAAAAACGTGACTACATCGCCATACCTCGAGCCCAGTCCCAGTCCCCCCCCCTCGTAGATTCTTGGTTATTTATTCATGTTGTAAAATTCATTAATAATTCATAAGACTAACGACCAATCTACGGGTAGTATTTGAGTCAGATGTATACCTCTCTAAACCCCAATAAAAATCATTAACTTTCATAAAAGTGTCCTGCTCCGCTAATTAGTATGCATTAACTTTGATACAGATCTCTACTGATTAACATTACAAACACGACAAACACAATCTATTGTTTCATTTCACAAGTAACATAAAATATTCGCGTGAGACCTTTATGGGCTTTAAAACGGCTCGCCTGCGGCTCGCCGTTTTAACTGCTTATAAAGGTCTCCCGCTCATATTTTATGTATTACAAAGAGAGAGATTCTTAATTTTAGAAATACAGGTCACATTTTCAAGTTTCAGCTCATTTCTCTCCCATCGATGGTAACGGCGATGTCAAATATGGCTTTTATTGATGATTTAATATCTCTTGTAGTTTAATATATATTTATTTTGTAATTTAAAATAACAGAAGTGGCAAAAATAAACTGAAACAGAAACTGAGCTACACTGCCACTTTAAAGGAAGTATCAAGAAGACAGTAGATTTGGCCAATGTAGGTCGATCCCAAAACTATAGCCACATCTACAGTTCCACGAAATAACACATCGTTTGAGGTTCAAACAAACTAAAAAGGGATACTTTCGCTGGGCGTTTTCAGGTACAGAGAGCGCTTCTTCAATGCTAAGATATAGACATCAGAGAATTATGGTGCAACTTATTCTCTTTTAACACCATTTCCCACCATTTAAAATGCTTTCTTTAGTAAATAAATCCTTTCCGCAGCTGGTATATAGGAGGATAATGTCTGCGGCTGATAGACTGTCCAACAAAAGAACAGTCGCGTGAGAAGCGAAGCTTCGAGGGCAACTGTGAAATTTTTCGGACAATCTTTCCGCAGCCAAGGACATTATCCTCCGATATACCAGCAATCCAGAAAGGTGTTTATTTGTTTTATAACCCTCCGATTAATTTTCATATCGCGTATACACAGTTGTTGTTCCAAAAAAAAAGTCATCTGACGACGATTGCGAATGACGTTTTCAACTGCATTGATTGGTTGAGTTTATTTTATTTAAACTGTGATTGGATTCTTCCATTTGAAAGTGAAGAAACTTTGAAAAGACTGGCTTTGTTTTGTCTTTTTTTGCGACCAAATAATCGGAGGACAAATATCGACGCGGACGGGGTATATTGTCTGATAGCCGTTCTCCGATTTGCACCACATGATCTAAAATAGCCAATAAAAATCCCGCAAAAATTAATTGTTGGATTATAATTAGTGTTATTCCGAAAATACTTGTCGCTACCCCTGTTAGCCTCACCTAGATCATAATGTATTTTCTGTGATCTTTAGTCTAACAACGCATGCTCAAACCAGCCATGCAGTAACAAATGCTGCAACCAGAGACTGTGCGCTCATGGAGGCACGTGCACGGAGCTATGCGACAACGCCAAGCACAAGTTCAACTGCAAATGCACAAAGGAGTATTACGGCAAACACTGTGAGAAGCGTAGAGCCACATCGTGTAAGCAGCAGCTAGAACAGAACAGATGGAGCCATTCTGGTGAGTACACTTTGTTTGATCCAACTGGAGGGTCATTATACGAGGTCTTTTGCGATTTCACTTCTGAAAAAGGATTCGTTTGGACTCTCGTCGAGTCCTTTAGTTTGGCCAACAAACACGAGTTTGCAAACAAAGCATTTTACAAAGATTACCCTCTCAACCAAAACTCCTTCAACTGGGAGAGGTTCCGTCTATCGAAGCCAGGGATGAACTTCACAGCTGCTCATTCCACGTATGTGCGGGCCACATGCAACTTTAACACGGATGGACTCATAACTACTGATTACTTGAGAGCAAAACTGGGTGACACAGACGTCATGACTCTACGCTTCGACGATTGTAAAGTATATGAATATATCAACATTAGAGGCTTTGATTGTTCTAACTGCACCGCTCATTTTGTCCAAACGGATAACTGGCACGCCCACATTGATTCATACCACGGATCCAAGATTGGGTGTCAGTTTAGCAGTGCCCTTGCAGGCTCCGTTAGGTTACCAAAAGGAGAAGATAACTTTGGATGGTATCAAACAGTCAATCCTATGCACAGATTCTCATCAAATGACAACTGTACAACACAGTGGTGGTTTGGAGAGCAATAAAATAGCTTGCTTTAAGAATTTCTTGTAAGAATTAACTATAAGCAGAATATATTAGCTTTAGTTGGGTTAGCAGAGAGAATGGGCGATGGAGATATGGTATGACTCATTTTTTTTTTCAGAGAAAAAAGAAGCGAAAACAACATATTTGCTAGCAAATAATCGGAAATCTAAACTCGCTATGTAAGTTGCCAAAATCGAGTCAAAAAATGTAGTTAGATCGCTATTTTCTACATAAAAAACAGTCAGATCTTCAGCTTGTAAACGTACCTTTCTTTTCGCCTGCTAAAAACCGTACACAATGCGGGCAGGTCGACATATCACGTAGATCCACGTCCGTTCCATGCAGAAGAAGACAACAAAGTCTCGCTCTTAGCACCGTATTCTCGCAAGCAAAACCTGCATGTTTGGTATCATAAACAACGTAATTCTCGAGGAGATTCAAAAAAATTAACCCGTTCCATTTCGATGATAAAAAAAGCAAAGCTGCGATAATAATAATAATAATAATAATAATAATAATAATAATATATAGGCTTATATAGCGCTGTTTCTAGAAATTCAACAGCGCTTTACAATATTCACAATTGAAATAATAAAAAAGATAATCATTAAAGCTAATCAATTAAAAACTAAAACTATGAAATAAAGTAACGCTTAAAAAGAAATGTCTTCAACTTAGATTTGAAAACAGTCAGTGAATTACAAGATCTTATATCGTCTGGAAGACTGTTCCACAGTGCAGGGGCAGCACAAGAAAAGGCCCTTTGCCCGTATGATTTAAGATTAAATTTCGGTGTTACAAGGAGAGATTTACCCGAGGAGCGTAATGATCTTCCAGGTTTGTAAACAGATAACAGTTCAGAAAGATATTCAGGTGCCATACCATGTAGTGATTTGAATGTTAGAAGTAAGATTTTATAATCAATTCTCTCGGTCACAGGCAGCCAGTGTAGCTGTCTCAATATGGGTGTTATGTTATCATACTTGTTGGTCCCCATGAGGAGGCGCGCCGCACTGTTCTGAACAAACTGTAGTCTCTGAGTTTGATTCTTGGAAAGACCGGATAAAACGGAATTACAATAATCAAGCTTTGAAGTGATAAATGCGTGAATAAGGGTCTCGCAGTGCTTAAAAGATATAAATTTCCTAATTTTGGCTATGTTATTTAGATGGTAGAATGCAGATTTGCAAATGGAAGCGATCTGTTTATCCATAGAAACCAAATTGTCAAACCAGACGCCGATATTTCTTGCAGAGGTCGATGCAGTGATATAATCAGATCCGGCATATATAGAATTGAGTGTGGGGGTCGGCCGATGGCGAGCATTAAGGACTAACAGTTCAGTTTTATCACCATTCAATTTCAACTTGTTTATCATCATCCATTGTTCAACGTCTTTAATACACAGTTCAACTCGAGATGTGGAATGCTCTGGTTCCCCTACAGCTGATTGACAGAAGCTTAAATAAATTTGCGTGTCGTCCGCATAGAAATGATAAGACATGTTGTGCTGTTTGATTACATTAGCAAGCGGGGCAATACATATAAACCAGATTTGCGTGTCGTCCGCACATTTGCGTGTCGTCCGCACAGATTTGCGTGTCGTCCGCATAGAAATGATAAGACATGTTGTGCTGTTTGATTACATTAGCAAGCGGGGCAATACATATAAACCAGAAGTTCTTGCTCTGAGTTCAACAAGCGATATCTCGGCCAAATGTGCCTTAAATGTCCCTCAAAAGGCATCGTTCGATAGCTTTTTTCGTAGATTTTGTCTGCCATTGCTCGTTTTGGCAATACGTTCAGCCAGCGGCATTCATTTCACGATAAACATATTTGGTTTTCACCCCTCGATCTGTCCTAAAAATATGAGCCCGGAGGTCACTGCTCAAACCAGCAGTTAAGGCCATTACGCGACAGCGTGAATGTAAGTTGCACGAAATGAAATGTCCGAGATTTCTTGCCATGGAGGTAGCCAGTTCCCAACATCATTGTTGTTTCTACCTTCAACTGTAGATGCTGTCTCCTTAGTCTTAGCTTGTTTTACATATGAGGATAGTTTCATATTAGGTTTAGTTTTACCATCAGTTGTAGATGTTCTCTCCTTAGCCTTAGCTTGTTTTCTAGATGAGGATGGTTTCACATTGTTGTGAATTAACTCGGCTACTAGGTCCTTGTTTTAACACAGACGCATATGATCTTTGATTCTCTTGACACAGATTAAATGGGATTGGAGTAGAACAACAATTGCCAACGGGTACTAGGAGATTAAAATGAGCGGTAGCAGGATTTAGATCGTGCAAAACGAGAGTAATAGGACAATGGTAATCTTTGGCAATCAGACATGGCAATCAAGACACATGTATAACACCGGCTTGAAAGCGTGACACTTACATTGACACATTGAATTTAATACTCAAAAATGCTCCGTTAAAAAACAGTTGCATAAGCAACAATATCTACTGGCATAAGATCTCTTCAACAAGATTTGGGCTGGGTCTGGGGTAGTAAAACTAGCGCTAAAAGAATAATGAGAAAATAGTACTGTTCTATGAAGATTTTTATTCTCAATAATTCAAACAATATTTTCCAATCATTAGTGTCGCAGAGTGTTCGTCAAAGGTTCACCCATCGTGCGCATGTGTTGTTGTTCAACTTCTTTGAGTTATCACAAACTCCATCAAATGATTCCTGGTCACTTGTTGTACGACAAAGGTACGGGTAGGACAAGAAAAAGCGGAGTACGACAGCAAGACGCAGCCAGCAGCCATGTTGGAAATCCGGATTCGGGTCAGGAAACTGGGAATAAATAAGCCGCTTCTGTCAACACCCCGCTTAATTGCGCGATCACAGAAAACCGTTATTTTTTAATTCCTGGCGGGCACATGGCGGAGAGAAGTTGATTCAAGGGACCATTTCTTCAGCCTTTTTAGTTCTATTCCACCTAAAATGGTGGCTCATCAGCACAAGAAAAGGCGGATGTGTGCTTTTGTGGAACAGGTAAGCTTTCGTTAAAATAAAACAAGAAGAATCACAATTGTTTACTCTTGATCGCCCAAGTCAGATCGAAGACTGCAATATTGTATGAAAGTCCTAAATCGTAGAACAGCATAGCAGTCATGAAATCGGAAGAATCGTAGGCAGTATCAATATTCTTCGTTCTTTAATCTTGTCAGTTAGAGGAATCATTTTCTAGTAAAATCGCAGAATTGCAACGCACAGACCTTCCCCCTAAAGTTGCTAACAGCCTATTTGTTTATAAAATTCCTACATGTAAAGTAAGAAAATTGCAGAATCGCACACTATCACTACACTATAATAGGAAAACCTGTACTGCTAACTCGGAGAATCGTACTCCTGAATCGGTGGATACTTCTCTGATTTAGCACTTATTGCACTGCTCTCGGTCATGTGCCTGTAGACTGTTCTTCTAAATTCACCTAAAGTAAACACATCAAACCTTTTCATGGTATCATCCCCAAGTTTTAAAATGAAATACCATGCAGGTGATCTTAGTTGTACTGAGACTGTTCTAACAATAATGGGAAAAATTTCCATGCATGGGGACTAATGAATTGACTGCCGGCATTTCTTGGTTGTTTGTTTTAAACATGATTTACGTAGATTTGGGTGCAGGCATCGAAAGCTTCATTGTACACAAATCCATTTTTACACTAATATTTAGATTTTGGGCGAAGACAAAAGGGAAAGATTTCCACACAGCCCCATGCATGCATTAATTATAATGCACCACTGTCATACTAAACGGCAAGCATGAACATGAACGTAAAATTTAGCCGTGTTCACTTCAAACATAAAGACACTCATTTAATAATAACAACTGTGAGTGAATGATGCTATAGTAAATAACAATAACATCATGGTTTTACTCTGAAAGGAAAATTAGGATTCCCTAACTGGAATGAGATATCGTGAGGTGAGTTAGCATGTAGAGGAGCATTCAGTTGAAACTGATACAAGGGCTCTATTTGCCATTCAGGTCTGTCGCTCAATACTGAGCACCTTAGACCACTCCAAGAAAATGTATTAAAGTGAGAAGAAACAAAAGTAATTGAAATGGCGCTTTCAAGCTCAAAGTAATGAAGTGTTAATAAAGGTTTGAAATTGCATTTTAAAAGCAGCCAGTAGAACTTAATTTTTCCATGAGAAATTGTTTCTATTTTCTTACTGGTGGATATTCTGGCCTGCAATATTCTGGGGGATGTTATTTCTTTGTTTGTTTGTTTGTTTTTTTTTGCCACTACTTGATTTTTTCCATTAGAAAATGTTTCTTTCTATGCCAGTTTAACTCAGTTAAGTTATTGTTGAAAAACCGGCAATGCTTATCTTTCTGCTACGCATTCGGGTTAGTTTTGCTGTTCACGAATTTGATTCATTCATATTGCGCAAAACATGCATTCAGTGGCTTAACAGTCTGGAAAAAAATCATTCATCAACTGATTATGCATTGAGCTGCTGAGGTATTTCTTTATCACAACAGGCTAAAGAGGAACTCATTTCAGTGGTCTCGGTAGCCTCATTCTTTCATAATTTATTTTCCGAGTTCAGTGGCTCACAGCCACTTTAATTTTTTTTGCAATTAGGCCGCTTTTGTGTTTAAGCGATCCGTAAGTAAGTGCCGTTCATAACGTCACGGAGCCGGTTGTATTCATCGCCTGCTCAAAAAGTCATTAACAATTCATGTTAAGAATGAAAAAGAAATTAATTTTTAATGATTGTCTTTATACCTGAAATAGAGAGGGCTAAATTGTACGTCTGACTTCACATGCCAAAATAAACCAAAAGCTAAATATTAGTGTAAGAATGGAGAGATCTACGGACAGAAGTTTTTGAAGCCGTTCAAAAACATCGCAGTTTTAAACTTCGTAAAATACTCCTATGCGTTTATTAAAATATAAATATATAACGGCAAAAGGTGCTCGAAACCGTTTTGCGATCCACAGAACGTAACATCGTGAGACAAACGAAACATCTTTCACGCTGCTTGTCAAATTCAGCTGCTCATGAAGGCCACAAGAAGATTAATTGGCCATTAGTCACACAATGAAACTGTAATGGATAAAAACCATTTTAAATGTTAATTGAAGTCTCAAAATACTGAATCCACATAATTGCATCTGCATAATAGGCCCCCACACGCCAAAGAGGATAATGTCTGAAAGGGCAGCAAAAATGAAACGAGATTTTTACTTCTATCTTACAATCCTTAAATGGTAAAAAAAATCATTCATGGTCTCGCAGCAATGAAATAATTAAAATTTGACAGCAGGAAATTAAAAATTCGAAAATATCAACTTGCCGAGTACTCCATGTTCTAAAGCATCATTCTATATTTCATGATGTGTTATTTCTCGCTTGAGTTATAACCTGTCAAACAGCAGCGATATTGTGCTAAAAAGATACTCCCCAATAGAAAGGTGCATAATAGGCTTTTAGCCTGTAAAGCCTGGGGAAATAAATACCATATACTCTGTTAGTATTGCATTTGTCTCTGCGACGGATTGGAACAAGGAGCTCTAATTTCAATTTTATGGACTCGGATCAGTTAAGAGATATAAGGTACGCCTGTTTCATTTCATTATTCCCTTAAGCAAATAATTTCACGTTAGCTATATAGCTAGAGCTATTCTCTTTATTAAACGCAAGTACACTTCTTTTTAAACTTTCTAGGCACAGGACCTTTTTAACGTTGTAAACGTTTTTGTTGGGTAGCTCCAAGAATGTTTTATTTTTGCCTTGTCCATGCATAACCGTTAATCATTTCCCCTTCAATTTCCAAATATTTGAGCGTTGCGCTTTTCAAAAAAACTGGCTTCTTATTTTCCATTAATTAGTTGCCGCTTAAAGCTGGTTCATTTGCTTCCAGAGTTTTACAAATTATACTCCATTATCGAATTGCTTTAAATATTGCGACGTCGAAATTGCGCCATCTAGTTGAAAAGAAAGTGTTTGCGAATTTCACATGGCCCAAATTTTGACCTGGGGCTATATACGGTTTTAAGCCTTTCCTGGCAATGAAAGACTCTATTTGAAATATTAACGAAATTTAGCCAGCGGGTTTCACTTCGGAATAAAAAGAAACGCTGAGTTAAGCTCGGATAAGCTGGACGATCAAACAAAACAAGCAAATCAGTAACTGTTAGGAAAACAAGGACAAGAAAAGATTGTCTTCTCCACTGGCAAAGCAAGATGGATGAGGAATGTGCTACACCAGGGACCGCGGAGGCCATTTTAAAGTAGTGGGGCTAAACCATCTGGCCAAGTTCAAGCGGTAAAATTCATACATTATCCATGTCATCTGGAGCCCTAAAAAGTCAACCTAACAAGTGAAAAAAGCCCTACCAGCCCCTCCTCCTCCCAGTTCCTGTAGACAATCTAGACACGCTACCTAGTCACCTTCTTATTATAAGTATCTGGAAGAAAAAAAAAGAGAAGGAGGACTCAGCTGGAGTACACTAAAATCCTTCCTTTTCGCCTGGCATGAGAAGGGACGTTCCCTTACGTTTCAGTTGGTTATGCTAAGGGCCAAAAACATGGATTTCCCCATTTTTTCATCTTTCTGAGCAATGTATAGAGCACCCTCCCCAACGTAATGTTAGGAAAGCTTGGGTGGTAAGTCATCATTACCAACGGTATAATCTACCGACGTTAATACGGCAGTTTGGTGTTATTTGCCTGCTCCCTTTGCTTGGTGAATCTCTGATAATAAACAGGTGGCGTGGAAGAGCTATTACGCCACAAAATGTAATATTAACGCAAAATGTAATAATATTGACGCAAAAATGCAATAAAAAAGTCAACGCAAAATTTAATAACTTTTCAACACAAAATGTAATAACTTTTCTAACGCATATTGTAATAACGCAAAATGTAATAACTCTCGAACGATATGTAAGGTATCTCGAAGTTAGTGTTATGACTCGGACAACGTTATCCTAATGTAGGTGAATTCTATTATTTCGTACGTTCAATTTGGTGCACAGGCGGGATCAGATGGAATCAGGTGGTACATCGGGTTGTAACCCCTTCACACTTTCACAATCTTTAACTCCAGAGATCATATGTTTTGAATAAGCGCCGCGTTGTTGCCAAAAGGGTGTGGTGATTGGAATATATGAGTACAGTCATTTCTCGCCTTGTGGACGCCTCGCTATTTCAGACACCTCGCTAATGTGGACAGCTGCTGAATCCCCGACAAAAGTTATAGAATTTTGATTGCAAGAAATTGCCACTAATACGGACTCTTGATCACTTTTACTTCTCAACAACAACGACGACAGATTTATTTATCCCTTATTTTAAAAATATGACACAAAGTCACAAGTAGCATTATCAAGATAATTAAAAAAGGGTAACTGACAACTTGAAATAACCTGAGACAGTTAAAAATGCCCGGTTGCCAGTTAATATATAAAGAAACTCTAAACTTCTGTGTCGAAAGAAGGCACTAAAAACAATAAAAAACGAAAGTCTTCTGTTACTTTGCTTTTGCGCTACGCATTTCACCGTTGTTGCGGCTCTCCAGGCATAGCAAAGAGTGTTAATTGACTTGCGTCACAGATGTAATTGTAATTACAATTATAATGGCTACTGTAATTCTAAGCGCGCGCGAGCAATTAGCGTAATTTCAAATCATTAAGAACGGGATTATACTTTAAAAAAAAAACTCTCTTTGTTCTTTCTCATGCCCTTTGAGGGGCTGAGAATCTTATAAAACGGAAAGATAGTGAACTGAGGTGTCAATCTCGAAGCACATTCATCAGTATGCTTGGTGACTCCTAGCATACGTGTGTGCGGGTCTCTAATTTGCTGTTTATGAACTGTCACTCTATTTCTCAGGACTTCACCCGTTTCTCCTATATAATTATGTCCGCATCCTGCACATGTTATTACGTAAATCAAGTTCGTTGAGGTGCAGTTCATCGAGTGCTTTATCCGAAATGTTTCATTCGTGGCAGAGAAGGTGAATTCTTTACCCTGTTCCAAATAGGGGCATGTTCCGCAACCTTTTGTGTCACAAATTTTAACTTCCGGATCAGTGTCCTTTTGCCCGGGGAAATAGGAGTTCGTTAGAATCCGTTTGAGGTTTCTAGGTTGTCGCTGACTGTGAATTACTTTAGTTTTGCTCATAATGGATTTTTATGAGGAGTTTTGGTTCAACATGGGAAGTGTTTTCCTAACCAGCTGAAATACTTGCGGATTGTTGGGATCCCAACAATCCCAACAATCCGCAACTAATTGGATGCGAAGTCAAGGGCCCGTCTGAGCAGATCTTCTGTTATCGAAGGATAGAATTCTACAACATTGAAGCTTATGAAAGCGGAATCACGTTTATTTGGTAAGTTCTTACACCACTGTAGTACGGAGGACGTGTTCTTCCACTGGCTTACGTTTGTTGCAGCCACTAACTTCTGGTTAATATCGTCTAGGATTTGCTTGCTTATCTTTCTTATCTCTTGTTTGGATGGGTTAATTAATCGGCACGTGGGCTTGTTTGCAACGAAACCCCATGGCAGAAGAGAAATTCCAACACACTCTTCGATCTCACTATGGGAAGCTACGATGGAGCAGAGACATGCAAATTGGTTGGTTGCTATCTCCTGTCAAAACTCACGCAAATACCCGAGATTGACATCGGCCTCTACCGTGACGACGGCCTGACAGTACTAAATCAGACCACCCAGAAGATAGAAAAAGTGAAGAAAGAAATATGCAAAATATTCACCAATGACAGCCTGCGAATCACCGTAGAAGCGAAAAAAAAAATTTTCAACTTCCTTGATGTAACGCTCGACCTGACCACCGGAAGATGCGAGCCATATTCAAAACCAGCAACCACCTCTCTCTATGTGCACAGCAAATCAATCCACCCGACTAACATAACAAGAAACATCCCTGAGGCAATCAACAAAAGGCTATCTGAAATTTCCTCTGACGAAGATGCATTTAACGAAGCTGCACTCCGGTACCAGGAAGCATTGCGCAAGAGCGGGTATGCACACAACCTCAAATTCAATCCAGCACCGCAAAGACCACCAAACCAAGACAGATGGCGGAGAAATATAATATGGTTTAACCCACCATTCAACAAAAACGTCCAAACAAACATAGGAAGAGCGTTCATCAAGCTCATTGACAAATGTTTCCCAACTGGCCTCAAATTGAGAAAAGTCTTTAATAGGGACACCATCAAATTGAGCTACAGTTGTAAACCTAGTATGAAGCAAGTAATAGACGGGCATAATAAAACCATCTTAAGGAAAGCGAAACAACCTGAACAAGATCAAACCGTAAAGACGTGCAACTGTAGAAACAAAAATGAGTGTCCATTGGAAGGCGAATGTTTGCAAAAGGAAATTGTATACCAGGCCACAGTCACCACAAGTGAGAAGAAGGAGACATATGTGGGTCTCAAAGCCACAGAATTCAAAACAAGATGGCGTAACTACCAGATGTCATTCAAGCACGAAAAAAAGCGCAATGACACTGAGCTAAGCAAGTACCTGTGGGAACTAAAAGAAAAGAAGGTAGAATTTACAATTTCGTGGATGATCC
>JAEMWC010000044.1:1197500-1202500 GCA_016490735.1 Pachyseris speciosa | reverse complement strand
GCTTATTCGAAACATGATCTCTGGAGTTCAAGACTGAAAGTATGACGGGATTACAACCCGATGTACTACCTGATTCCGATCAACAGAGCTTTCAAACTGAAAGCTATTGCACATTTTTTCGAAACAAAACCTGTACACCAAATTGAGCCAAATCTTCAATTCTCCTACATGTCAAAGTATTACCTATGTTAGGATAACGTTGTCCGAGACATAATACTAATTTCAGATATCGTACATGTCCGGTTCGAGAGTTATTACATTTTGCGTTATTACAATATGCGTTAGAAAAGTTATTACATTTAGTGTTAGAAAGTTGTTACATTTTGCGTCAATGTTATTTCATTTTGCTTTTGTATTACATTTTGCGTTAATATTAAAATTTGTGGCGATTATTACATTTTGCGGCTTAACAAAAGACCTCTACCCACTAACAAATAACTTGTGACAAGTTCACTTATAAAATGTCTTAGACGTTGAACAGGTTCGTGGAACGCTTATTGGTTGCTTATAATAGTGCACTATCTGCAGCATTCACAGCTTCAGAGTGCACTATCCTTACTTCATGCCTGGGTGACGCCTGGACGTGATTCATAACATTGATATATATCGACCGATCATCATCCTTATATTGAATCAGAAACATATTAGACCTCTGTAACTGGCAGGTCATTTTCTCAAAAGCAGGTGTACACTTATAATACGATTATCCGACTTGAGCCACAAAATGAGAAAATTTTATTGATCGAACGAGTGTACGTGAGGCAACTTGTTATTTTTGCATACGAACATTTCTGTAGTTTGATGAAGTTAAATTTTGTTCAAACAGGGAGAGCAAAAAACAGAAATGGAAGTTATACTGTATGTCTTCGCCATATACACTCTCTTTCTGGAGTGCAATTTGAATATTGCCACCGCAAACTGCGGAAATGAATGTGAGCAGAGTAGAGGTAATTTTGATCAAACAGGAATCAGTCATCATGCTATGTTGGGCCAGAGCTTCAAGAACGTAACTGTCAAGAAACCGTTTGACTGTCACTTGAAATGCTTTGAAGAGAAATGTAAGTGCCAAGCTTACCAGATGAAGGGCAGTCGCTGTGAGCTGCTGGAAGAAGACCGATTTTCGTCACCCGACGAATTTGTCGATGAAGATGGTTACACGTATTTCGACATGAAAAGAGAATTTGCAATGGAGGTTAGTTTCACTTTATGTCTTATGTTCATATGTTTTTCTGCTTTTCTTTCAGATAAAGTTCTTCCCTTCACTGTGAATTTATGGTGTTGCAAAGCCCAGAGAAAAGAAAATAATAAGGACTGTGCCAACTGAATTAAATGAAATTAGCATATAGCAATTGGGGCAATTTTTCAATATTCTTGAAACTTCTGTATGACAATACAGTATGTACCTAATAATCAGTACACGGCGGAACGAATTGGGAAGATAATTCCCAAGTGGTAGAAACATCATTTTACGAAAACGCCCAGAACGTGTGTAAAATTTTTTTGCCACTGGAAAATAAAATTCAAATCTTCAAGCCTCCATGTGATTTTGTTTTTAATATATAGACAAAAAACACAACACTTCTTATTTGCCAGTTGGCTCGGTTTCCTTTGTTCTTTTTAGGGAATATATCAGATAACCCCTGATAATTATTCACTGTCTGAAAAGTTGGTGACGGCTTTGATTGTACCAGGGGAGGGCGGCGTTGAAACAATAGCTGATAACAATAGCAAAACAATGCAATATATATTTCCCCTGCTCATATTCCCCTGTTCATATTCCCCTCGACTTAGTCTCCCATTACTTGTAAACTCTAAAAAAGAAACAGACAAACACAGACGAAAAATTCGGACCTTACATACAATATTAGCGCTTTGCCACGGATGGTTGTAATTTAATATTTAGCAAATTTCTACTCCTTTGGTTTCATTTCATATTGAACACAACTTAACAATTTGTGAAAGGAAACTGGCCTTCCTGGCCTTCGATTTTAAACAGTTTTTTGTCAGGATAGGAATTTAAGTGAACCTTCAGCAGGCAACGGTAAAGCTCACGAATTTGGATTGTTGTGGAAACAAAACTAGTATGAAACAGCTTCTCCTACATATAACTGCGGCCCACCTGCTTCCAAACGAGAAACATCATCTTGTAGTAATAAGCCGTAAACCTGTAAGGACACACTCGAATCGAAAGATCCTGAAAAGCTGTCCTGGGTTAAGAAGACTTCATCTTCACTATCGTTCATCGTTGTTTACATTGCTTGCCGAGAGCTCATTTTTCCTAAAATGTAACAGCAGCCGCTCAAGCACGTGTAGTGCACTGAATGCACTGTTTATGCAAAAGTAACAAACATGTTTATTACGTATACCAGCGGACAAAAGAAAACATCTATACATATTGTTCTGTGTACCAGAAAACAAACACGTTGTCTACGTATTGTAAAAAAAATCAGAAAAATCTCACAATCTACCATCAAAAATAAATTTAAAGTAAGACTCGACCAAGTAGAAAATACGTTTTTCGCTATTTAATGGCCTTTTATTTCTGTTAGAAAACCTCATCGACTGACAAATAAGCATGTTATTTACCTGTCCCTCGGGGGTATATGATATATTCACCTGGCACAGCCCCTTGGGCTGCGCCCTCGAGGCGGTACCAGGTGAATATATCACATATCCCCTCGTTTCAGGTAAATAACCCTCACTTATTAGAGAGATTTAGCATCGCGTTTACGGCAAACGGCAAACGCCAGGCTGAAAATTTCTCTTTGACGAAAAACAATGAAACTTTTTTGGTTGAAGCTTATCTCCACCCAGTCAATCACAGCTATCGAGCAAACACGAAAAAGAGAGAAGTGAGTTCCAGAAACACAAGTTTCTGCAATTTAGAGCAAACAGCGGCTTGACGTTTCCCGTTTGGCGTTAGCTGTAAACGCGAAGCTAAATCTCTCTATTGTCCAGAAAGTACGCACGGCTAGTATTGCAATTACGCAGCTATACATCATACACACTATACAGCCTACGCGATTTGAACACTACAAAATGTAAGCCTCCAGTTGTTTACTGGCTTTTTTCACTGTAATTGATAATTTGCCATCTTTTGAACTGTTTTTATTCAAACTAACTTTTTATACTCACTCGCTTTTCTGATCCGAATTGGTGAAAACATTCAGTCACTGCAGCTTGGCGCCTGGAATTTCATTAATTTCTCTCCCGGATGTAGTGTGGTTTGAATTTTACGAGTGGTGGATTTTTCAGTAAAAATACTAGTGTCTGTGTAGTGAATAAATGTTATCTCAAAGAAAACTCCAGTGATATAAAACCCCCCCTCTGTCATGTCCAACTGAAGGAGAAATTGATTCGACTAATCATATTAAGATAACGTATTAGTTGAAAGTGATCCATCGCGGCACCCGCGCGGAGCTCGATGGGTAAGAAAATATGGTAACCTGTGGATAAGAGAAATTTTGGATTTGATTATGATATAATTATAAGCGTACGGGCGTCCGAACGGCCGTCCGTTTTTTTTTTCCTAAAAATGTCTAGTAAACGGCATTTTCTCCTATTTATTATAAAATTGAATGACCAAAACGTAAACATGCCAAAACCCGATTTAACCGAATCATTTTAAGAAAACAAACTGGGAAAAAAGACAAAGGGAAGGTAGAAAGCTATAACAAAAGCAGGAACCAAAGAACAAGGGGGAGACTTGAAAGGATGATGGCATCGTGGGTGGATATTGGCCAAGCCGCCAGCTCTTATTGGCCAAGGACCCACTGTAAGGCTGACTCCTTTTATCTATTGTTCCAAATTGTAAACGTCAAACTTATAAGGCACCCGTAAGCTCGTATTTTGCAGTCATAAGTCTTAATCGCAAGTTTTTGTTTCTCTGTTTCAGACTCCTGGAGAAAGACCTTGCTCTACTCTGCCCTGCAGTAACCTGTGCTGTACCCAGAGGCCATGTGTTAATGGTGGAACATGTACTGAGCTATGCGACCACGCCAAAAACAAATTCAGCTGCACGTGCACAGCGGAGTACTTCGGTAAAATGTGTCAGAAGCGAAGAGCAAGATCATGCATTGAACAATCACAAAATTATCCAAGGTCGTCGTCTGGTGTGTATCAAATGTATGATGCAACAAGCAGTTCCTTGTACGAAGAGTTCTGCGACTTTTCGTCCGAGAACGAATTTATTTGGTCTCTCGTTGAGTCGTTCAGCTTGGCTAACAGCTCAGAGTTTAAAGATATGGCATTTTATAAAGATTACCCTGTCAACCAAGACAACTTTGACTGGAATAATTTTCGCTTGTCCGTGCACCGGATGAGCGCGATTGCAGCCAACTCCACGCATTTTCGAGCTACATGCAACTTTAACGTTGATGGCCTCAACTACACGGATTACTTAAGAAGTACATTTGCTGTTGTTAACATTATGTCTCATAGAGGCAGAAAATGCTTCAAATATGAATATATAAACATCAGAGGGTATGACTGTTATAACTGCACCGCCGACCTTTTTCAAGGAAACAAATGGCATCCGCACGTTGATTCCTACATAAAAGGGTGTGAGAGAGAATTCCCACATGCTCTGCGTGACCCAGACGGCGAAGATAACTTTGGAGGTTACGTGACTGTGAACCCTCTGCACAGATGCTCGTCAAACAGCAGTTCTACCACACAGTGGTGGTTCGGAGAACGAGGCTGAGATTAAGGGACTGGCAGCTAGAGGGTCGATAGCAGACAATTTGCCTTCGTACGTAAGCCTGCAAGCATGCAAGTAAGTAACTAAGCAGGCAAGCAAGCAAAAAGAAAGTAAGTAACTAATTAATCAAGCAAGCAAGCAAGTAAGTAACTTAGTAAGGATTTTACGCAAAAATAATAACACGTTTCAATGTATCTACAACAAGATTAAGAACTAAGAAATACGAATGTAATAATAATAATAACAATAATAATAATAATAATAATAATAATAATAATAATAATAATAATAACGGCGATGA
>JAEMWC010000044.1:1092500-1187500 GCA_016490735.1 Pachyseris speciosa | reverse complement strand
CCGTTTATAACACGCAGAGTTTCATTAATTAACAAAATCTTGGGAAAAAAGTGCGAATTATACACGGGTAAAAACGGGTAAGCAACAGAGCTAGATTGTAACAAGTAGAAAAAATGCTATAAAAAGTAAAAGATGTCAAGCAAGTTAAGAACATTTACCACACTTGAAACCTCTTTTCACTGTAATGCACTCTCGGGGCATTCAAAATGGCGACTGAAGAAAGTTTGGGCGCTGTCCCGTTGATTACGTAACACTGAGCATGCGTATTATGAGCAAAGTCGTTTTGTGCGCCGACTGCATTTCTAAGCTCGGGCTAAGCCCCGAGCAATTATATGGCGTAAGTCACCATCACAAAAGAAAGACGTGTTTGAAAATACTCTTCATTTCTTCATTAGATGCCCGCATCTGGTATTAGGAAGAAACACATAACTTTACATCTAATTATTACCACGTAATTAAGTCCTGCATGTCCTGGAGAATGACTGCTTTATTAAATATCATGAAAAATATCTTTTCACTCGGATTTCGTTGGTTAAAATACAGGACGATTATTCTTCTTTCTATCTTGTTTTTCTCCTTCTCTCTCATTTGTTTTTTTGTTTGGAAATGTGTATTTTATGAGAAGTCCCAAAGGGCTATTGCAGTTTATTGAAGTGTTTGTGTCTTCATATCCGCGGCCAGTAGAAGCTAAAGAATCAACACACACTACAATAGTCATTGAAAAGGAAACTACAGGTGGTTCTGATACCTACCTGGTAAGAAAATTGCAAATTGTAATATTTTTGTTGTTTAATTTGATTAGTAAAACAAAAGACGATTATAAACGGAAACAAATGAGTTAAAATGATAATCAACCAATCAGGTTGCTGTGGTGTGTGCTGACACACAGCACAGCTGATGGCACCGTTTAAAAGGTTAGCAGCTTTCAGTCAAGCTGTTGGGTTCGTGGCCATTTCTTTAGCTTTTATCTTCCCTCTTTCTCGCCTATTTTTATTTTTAACTCAGCTTCAAAACCATTCAGCATCATTACATGATAATTATAAAAAAAATTGAAAACTTTCTCACTTAAAACACAAAATCATTTTATAAAATGTTTCTTGAGTTACTGCGTTGTCTTATTAGCGGAGCTCCGACGTCCCGAAGGGCCGCCAAGCGGAGCACCATACCTATAGAAACCCGTCAACTGCTTTTCTCATCGTAAAAATGGCTAGCGGTATTGCTCGTGGGCGCGTACGCACGACGCGACGACGACGACGACGACGGAGTCGCCTAATAATTAATAATATCCTAATAATAATCATAATAATCCAACATGGCGGCCATACTCCACCTAGCCCAGCTGACCAACTACTTTACAACGTACGTCTTTGATACTGGATATCCATCTTATAGCCAATTGACACCTGTCAAAACAAGGTATCTGCTGACCAGTGTGACGTGACCATATCGCGGGCTCAAGTTAAGACCTCATCGAGGTCAGCTGTTTTTTTAAGTTAACCGCTGACCAGGTACTTGCTTTCGATTGAATCGCAGACTCAAGCCAGGTGTGGGACACCCAAACCAAATCGAGGCTTTTAAATTTTTCGCGCGCTTTCTGCGGCGCGTAATTTCACATTCAGTTGGTTTCTTTATTTTGAGCAAAATAACTTCATCTTCTTCCATCGAAGTTTGTCTTTCGCGTAAAAAGCATAAAAATCAAGAACTTGTCAAAAGATACTCCGGAAGGTTAATTTTCAAGTGATGAAAGGAAGGACGAAAGATTTTTCTCAGGAAAAGCTTCAAAGATTGTGCGGTTGAAAACAGTATAATTCAAAGCTTCAACGGCTTTCACTTCACCGCGGCATCTTGCATCTCACCAAGAAAAGTCACTTTACAGATCACCGGTATTAATGGGAGGAATAAGTAGCTCAAACTCTGTGGAAGAAGCTCTTTCTTTGGACAAACCGTTTGCTATTATGCGGATGCTTGTTTTTACTTTACTGAAGCTTACGTATTTTCAAGTAGTAGAAACCTCTACAACACAGGACAGTGAGGTAAATTAAATAACTAGAAGCTTAACATTTGGTTTAATCCTTGTTACTTTCACTGCACGAAAAATTGGATTTACACACATTTGCTCAGTAGCAAATATGATGCAAATGCGTTCAAACGAGGAGTAAATCTAATGCAAAGATGGTAAATACCGCATTTACTCACGAATTTACACCCCCATGTAAATTTGTAGCAAATACGGTATTTACCATCTTTGCCATTGATTTGCACCGCGTTTGCACGTGTTTGGATCATATTTGCCACTGAGCAAATGTGTGTAAATCCAATTTTTCGTCCAGTGTTTTGTTCAGGAATGAAACTTGTATTTTTCTCTCGAATGGATATAAATAACAATCATCTGTACTAGTTTTCGACGCAAAGAAGTAATTGAATTGTTTGTTTGTTTTGTTCCGTTGTTTTCTTTGCAAGCGAACGAGTGTTTTTACTCGGCTTGGCTGACTGTTTTTCGACCTTGGTTCCTCAATAGCGTTAAGAAACTTTTGCCCTTATCTTATTAACACGTAATCGCAATGAGTCGTCGTAAAATTAAGGATTAAAGGCGGAAACTCACGCTCGAGTAAAAATAAAATATCCGATCAAATGCATGTGCATGTGCACTTCTCAAAATCTGACATTAATTTCGAAAGCAGCCTGTAAACAACAATTAAGTTTCGCCGTCTTTAAACATGTCAGCTTAATTTGTTTGAACCGGTAAGAATCAGCGTTTGGATGTTAAAAACACCGAAATGGGTTGACTGGCTGGCTGGTTTTGATAAATTTTATAGTGGACGGGTCTGCGAGAGAAATGCTCGTTTGGTTTGGCAAGCGCTTTCTTCGTTATCTGGAGGATGTTTTGCCACTGAGAATCATTAATTGAAGAAGGTTCTTCGGAAGACATGGGATGTAACAGTAAAACTATCAAAGAACTTAAGGTAATTCCCCTGAAAAGGATGTACTATTAAGATTTTTTTCAGACCTGGCACAATTGATAGCCATGCATAGGACATTGAAAAAATGCAATAAGAAGAAGGCGTCACCGTGCTTGTTTTCGCCCTGCATACTCGTTGTTCTAAGTGTTTTTACGGAGTTGTGCGAGAAATTTTCGAAGCATGAACAACTGAAGAAAGCTGTTATTTTGTAGCAAAAACTATGAATAGTAGTGAAAACTAGAGCCTAATTGTTTTTCTGGGCTATTTTCGTTTAGTATTGTGATTTCAAATTGCCCGATCTTACAAATAATGTGAGGAAATTGGACCACTTCGTCATCATCTCAAACTCCTTCCTGGTTCCAAACGCAGAGTTTCACCCCAATTATATATAAATAACCCAACTTCTACTATTAAACTTTTTTTCTCCTTAAAATATGTTTTCCGTGTGCCTATTACAAGTACATTACAACAATAAAAAAAGGTGGGTCACCGTGCTCGTTTCTTTACAACACGACGACAAAGGGAAAATTTCAGCTGAAAAAAGCTCAACGTCAAGGCAAATTCGCAGTGTTTCTAGTGTACGCGCGCACGAGCGCGCGCTAAATGACGCCATAAATTATGCGCAGAAAGGATGCGCCATGCAATTGAGTGTTTTGTGTCAGCCAAGGAACGATTTTGTGGGAAATGGCTCTATTATTCAGCTCTGTCGCGTTCCGAGTGATTGCTGTCTCAGTGATTCCTGTTGACTGCTCTAAACGATCAGGTGAGGACCTCTTTTTTGTCTTTTCTACGGACATTTATGTCAAATTTGCTAAGCAATTTTCTAGCTTAATACAAGATAGTTTTGTTACTTGTCTAATTTCTCCACCTTCTCCAACAATCTTCGAAGAAATAGTATTCGTTTTGTGCTTTGTTTTCTTGTAATATGTTTGTTGTTCTGTTGTTTCTGAACCGCGGTCAATTCCTGTTGACTGCTGTAAACGAAGAGTTTGTACCCTTTATTTTCTTTTCTAGGGGCATTTATGTCAAAATATATACCGATTTTCCTAGCCTTATCAGTACAAAGTATTTTAATTACTAGCTAGTCTTGTTTAATTTGTGCACCTTCTCCTTCTTCGAGCAAACACTCGCCGGCATCGTACTTTGTTCGCTTGTAGTGGCCCCAATAAACCCTTGCGAAGTTGCTTGGTGAGAGTGTGCAGCTCCGATTCTAGGCTTGGCGTGGCTAAATATATATATGGCCTTCAGCTTTTCTTTTTTTAATCACTACATAACAGACTGGAATGGTGTTCCATCGAACATCATGCATGTACCTTCTTTAAGCAGTTTTAAGTCCTATCTATTACATTATTTGTGTCAATTTTAAATCAGATGTAGCTTGTGAGTGACAAGTATGTAATTTAATTAGGTTTGCTTTGGGTTACTTCATAATTTTTAGTCTCAATCTCAAATCAGGGGTTACTTGTAAGAGACAAGTATTTGATTTAATTTGACTAGGTTAGCTTTGGGCCACGTTTAAATTTTACCTCTTAGTTTTTAGAATGTGTAATATTAGATAATATTCTTTGTATGGGAATTTAGTTTCTCCCAATTATTCTCCAGTCATGCACTTTTTTGTTTTGTATCAACTTAGTTGTATTCGCATGAAAAAGTATTATTAAACTTAAAACTTAAAATTAAACTTAAAGTAAGCTCTTTCTCATCAGTGTACACATCCTTTGGACTTCCTTCTCCTGCATACAGTCTTTCAATTAATTTTATTAGCAGCTGGTCACACCAATCTTGTGGGATGTTTGGATGACATTTGGCATTAATGTTTAATGGAATCTCTGATGTTTGATGAAGTATGTTGAATCAAGTTAAGATGGCTAACACAGATTTCCAGAACTTTTGCTTTGATGAATCACCTTGATAGTGGTATCAACCAAATGCCCAATATTTTATTATCAAGTTGTTTGGTCTTGCACTTAACAGGCCAGAAGAGCAGCTGGATTTCATTTTGAAAACACTGTAGGTGCATTGAGTGATGAGCTTAATGTTGGCAAGCAGTTTTTTTTGTGTGTGTGATAGTAAGGTCAAGAAGTAATTGATCAAAAGAAAGATCTTGGTCTTAATTCATGGCATCTAAACATTTTTATTGATTTCCATGTATCTTTCTTTCATAATTTTTGTGAGGCATACATATTTCCAGAGGATACACAATTTCTGATTTCTGACTGTCTCATGGGAGGCTGTGGATGATTGAAATTGCATTCATTATGAAGTGATGATCTGAATCACTCTAAATCTGATGTGATACTGATTCCAAGGAGCAATCACCAGGCTTCTCCACCAATTTCTAGTGGCTCTAAGTACCTAAGTAGCTAAGTATGTAACTAAGTTGCCTACAGTTGAAAACAGGGGAAACAGACTTGTCCTTAGGTATTGCTCTAAGATGTTAAGAAATGTTTTGTTTTAAAAATTTATAGATGAAAACTAGCGTTGCAGGTTCTTTTTTACACAAGGTATTAAAGATTATTTTTTTTTAAAACCTACCTCAACATTTTTATTTTGCTTTTTTAACATCTCCTCTCCAAACTCAGTTTGGAAAGGAATTTTTATTACCTTACTCAATAGAACGCTTGTTTTTAGGAGGGGAGGGGGTCCAAATCCGTAAAAGGGGATTCATATCTTCCAGCAGTTCTGGACTAGGGGGTCCAAATCTGATCCACAAGCAGATCTGGACTGGAGGGTGCAAGTCCACGGGGGGTCCAAATCCACTGTGCCACTGGCTCAGATCACCTTTCCATATTATTTTTTACAGCACTGCGTCTGTAGTGAGTGAGGTCAGATGGGTGATATGACAAACAGACTATATGTAAATGCCAGGAGAAAAAGAATGCTTTTGGAGTTCCGCTTTTAGGTATGGCTAAATATATATATTAGCTTAGGGGTTTTGCATTCCGCGTAAAAAAATACGGTGGGAGGGGTGGGAGGGGGGCTATAAATCGACAAAATTGCGTTAGAAAACTAAAGTCTCAATTGCACCTTAGAAACCATACCATAAAGATACAGATTTCAGACTATTGTTCACTGTGCCTTTGTTTACATAATTAAGGGACTGCAGCGACGAGAAATTTCACAGGCAAGTGGGTCACTTCAGACTGTTTCGAAAATGTATTTGAAACGTCTTGTTTGGCCGTAAAAGGAGAATGTTTTGCTACCTGAATAGCCTTAAGGGGTATTTGAATTTTACATTAATTCGCTACTTCTCAGGGAGGGGTTGTGGTAAACCTCATTGAACCTGGAGGCGCGGTGGCTCAGGGATGGAAGAATTGCAGTAGGGGACCAGATTGTTATGGTAAGAACACAACAACAACACCGTTTATTCTTATTGTAGAGTTTACAAATTTGGTTGGAGTATACACGTGAATGTTAAGTTATACACACATATAGTAACAGATTATCCAAAATAACTTTAAGTTAAACAAATTGGTTGACCACCATATGTTAGTTAAAATATACATAACAGTCAGGAAAGAGGCATTAAACTAAGTTAACACCTAGTACAGGAAAATATGTTTTTATTTTGCATTTTATTTTTACCGTCAATGTTTAACGCTTTTTCTACCGCTCACCAAAATATTGGTCGTAGATGACCAGTGCTTTGAAAACCTGCAACTTCAGTCCCAAATCCCGCACTATGGTTGAAATGAAGCATTTTTATTGCAAAATGATAACTTTTTCAGATTTCATCACCCTGGAAACTGACCGAAACTCCCAATTTTCACTTAATATGACTGTTTATTCTCTTTGAAAACCAAAATCGCCCTCGGACAACATCAAAATTCACGTAACTTTGTCATCAAGTTTTTAAGACAAAAATTCCTATTGAAGTTAAAAGTTTACATTGCCAGCAAACTTCGAATCAACTTCTTACAATTTGTTGCACTTTTTCCCCGCTCACCTCTTTAGCGCGACGTGGTTAACGCTATTCGATTTCAGTTGCTCTCACGGTCTGTAATTTTCACGTTTGTGACCCAAAGGAACTCTGGAACATTCTTGGATAACAGCCGCGTGGTAGTCTGCCAATTTCCATTTCACAGATTTTTTTAGAACCGTGTCGAGCCACCCGGTTCTGCTGGAAAAATATTGCACCGATTGCATTATTTACAAGTCAAAACTCGCCAAAATTGCCATGCCAGGTCGCGGAACCACTCGCAAAACGATTACAGACACAACTTCACTCCGTGAATTGCAATCACTCGCTCGAATACTTTGAGCGGCCCACTTCGTGTGAAATTGCTTCTCCCCTCTGTTTTCTTTCAAAGGATGGCCTCTACCCATCAACCCAGCCTTATGCCAGACCGGGGGCTTTTGAGGTGGAAAATGGCTCGAAAAACACACTTATAAATCCAATAAGTAACGAATTGTAGCTGCAATGATCGTGTAGAAATAAACGCCAGCTAGCGTGACGAGCGTGACAACAAAGACAAAGTCTTCGGTGTTGTGCACCAGCGAAATCTCCGTGTTTCCCTGCTAGCAGAGGCCTCTTTTCCTTGTATTCAGCGTGCTGGAGAAAAGAGGACCTCTGCTTTGGGTCGAAACGGTCTATGATTAAGCCGCCGTCCGAGTTCGTGGACGGGGGTTTTAAAACGCATGCTCCATGTATTGTTTGTCATTTAATGACGTGCTAAAAACATCACGTGATGGATCGGTCGCTAAGAAACCACAACGCATGCTCAACACAGACCGTTTCGACCCATGGCAGAGGTCTCTTTCCTCCAGCACGCTGAATACAAGGAAAAGAGGCCTCTGCTAGCAGGGAATCTCCGTGTCAACCCCTTATGTGGAGTAGCCAGGTCGATTTGACCTCCTACCCTTCGGAAATTGCTAAAAATAAAAAAGGCGACCAAATCACCGGTAGAAAAGGGTTAAGCAACGTATTCTCTTTTTAAACACATCTTTATTCGGACATGCAGCATTTTCACCCTTTGGGGGGGTGGGGGCAATAAAATAAATAAATAAATACAGTGGAACCCCGCATTACGGCCACCTCGGTAATACAGTCACCTCGTTCTTACTGCCATTTTTGTTTTTGTCCCGGAAAAACGGTCATACATTTTCTTTAAAAAAAAAATAAAAAACCGTTAATGAGGTCACCCGTTAATACGGCCAACGGCCACATTTTAAAATCCCAAACAGTAGAATCCTTTATAATTTCACCCCGTTAATACGGCCACTCGTGCTGAATTTAGAAAACCAAAGGGCCTGCGACATGTCAATTTCATCAATCAGTGTAATTTACTTGGTAGTCAAACAGCCGATTTACTTTACAACACTGTTACAACGTAAGCAACACTTCTCCCTGTTTTCATTCTTCACGCTGAGATCTACTTGGGCAAATTGCAGACTAAGTCATTGTGCTTTCATCACAAAGTCAATTGATGCACAAAAGCTTGTCTTCCGGTTAGGATATTACAATGTCTTGCTCTCTCTTCTCGTGGCTTTCTCCTTGGTCTGTGGTTCACTTTTGCTGAACTTTAAGCTTTCATCTATCTTGTGAGATTCAGAAAGTACTGAACACTTACTGTACACTTAAAATTTTTAATAGTGTTTTATCTACTGAGGGAAGTTTCACTTCACATTTTTTAAAAGTGTTCTATCTACTAAGTGAATTTTCAAGCGGTTGTTTATTAAAAAACAAATTATTAAAAAATAAAAAGACTATAGTTGTCCATGGAGTGCTAATGCGATTTATTTGCTATTACCGCCCTTTAGTCGTGAATTTGGACCCTAACACTTTAATATGGCCACCCCGTTAATACGGTCAATTTATTTTGGCCCATCAGTGACCGTATTAACGGGGTTCCACTGTAAAATGATACAGAGAATATCAGCCTTGCCAAATGGTTCAGAAATTCAGAAAATATAATTGTTTCATCAAAATGAAAAATCTGCATAGATAGCTATAACTAACAGCGTTTGGACTGGCGGGATGGATGTGTCACTGTAGAAAAAATTTGATAGTGATTATCTGCGTGACAGTACGTATTGAATATTAATAATTGCATGTTTCAGCCTCGGTGGACTTAATCAGCAGAAATACTAAATGTAAAAAGCTTTTATTCAGCGAGTGTAAGTCTCCTTAAAACAACAAAATTTTCGAGGAAAATCCTATGAATTGGGACACACAATTTGAATATTTGCTAAGTAAAGCCAGCAGTAGGTTATATATTCTTCGGGTGCGTAGATATTACAAGTTTTCTATCAGCAGCTTAGATTTACTCTTTCAAAGCTTAATCCTTTCTATTTTTATTTATGCTATTGAAGTTTGGGGTAGTGCTTTTTATAGTAAGTACTTTAGTAGAATCGATAAAGTATTTTGATAGGTCTTTTAAGTCGGGATACTGCTCTAAGCAATATTATATCACTGATATAGGATAAAGTAGAGATTTAAAATTGCGGCGTGGAATCACCACCACCGACTGCTCTAAGAGAACTTTTACCACCTGAAAGGACTCGACAACTACGTAAGAGGGCTCACAATACCGAGCGTTTTAAATTGGTTTTTATCAATAGGTGTCTTTTTAATATTGTAGTTTGATTGCTTTGTTTATCCTGTAAATTAAGCACATCTGTTGCTCTTTATTGTTGGATGAAGACCATTATTAAAACCTCTTGTAGTTTTATGATCAGAATGGTTATGTCATACAGTATCAATCTCTGTTTGCAAAATTAATTAGCGGAGCATAGAATAGTTTACTTAATCCACGTCGCAGGATACAAAAAGTCATAAGTTTTATATAATTCTCTTCAGGTTAATGGCGAGATCCTGAGAGAGATGAACCATAAGAACGCAGTATTTGCTCTTAGGTCATCTTCATCTCCTGTCAAATTAACAATTCTACGAGAAGATCCTGAAGCAATTTTCACATTAGCCGAAGGTAATCAAAGAGACGGGGCATCTTAATAATAATCTTATCAGTCGCATCCGTGGGCAACCACTTAAAGCAATCGTAGTCATTGAGTTAACTCAGTCTCGAGTGTGTGAATGATAGATTAGCTGATTGGCTGCCTGACTGATATTGTTAACTGCTTGAACGACCGGCTGAATGTCTTTTTTAACAGATAATTTCTGAGGCTCGCAGCATTATTGGATATAATGCAGGCAGCTGAGGCCGCAAGCATCCAAACCAATTGTTTTCTGCTTGCAATTATATCACCGAATGCTACGAATCTTTTGTATTTTTTTGGAAAACAATAAATCAAACAATAATGACATTGAATAGATATTTTTATTAAAGGTGACGGTTACGTAAGCTATTGTTTTCATGAGTAACATGTACATGTGAAAAATTCAATTCGCAGAAACGAGTTATCAACTGTCTGTTTGTCAAGGTAGATGTCAATTTGCAAATTGCTCGACAAATGTCAGTTGTTTGTGAAAGGCAACTCGTTGTTTGCAGCGATGGCGGAAAACCGCTCAGAAAGCAGTTCGGAAGAAAAGATTTCAGAGGAATATGATGGTAAGTGCTTACTTTAGTCGTTGTATGTAATTGCGTTGGTTTTGCGTACCGTAAAAGCTCCACTAAGCCCCCGGATGGCTTATTTAATTTCAGGCCTTATTAACCGGGGGCTTATTGGAGAGGGGGGCTTAATAGAGAGGAGGGCTTATTTCAAATCTTTGAACACGCCGTTTTCGTGTTAAATAGTTTCTTTACAAATCTCAAACAACTGCAGTAAAATGTTAGTTAAATACAAAGCGGGAAATAGAATTGTGTGATTTAATATTTGTTTAAAAACAAACCAACAGGGCCGCATAAAGTGTGTTTCGTAAGAGGGAATAGGAGGGAATAATTACAAAATCTCGTGCCGGCAAAATAAGGGGGGGGGGGTCTTATTAGAGAGGAGGGGCTTATTACAAAAAGCGACTCCCAAACGGGGGGCTTAAAAGAGAGAGGAGGGGGGGGGAGCTTGATAGAGCTTTTACGGTAGTTGTATATAATCACATCTTCCGATCGTTGTTCAGGAATAGGTGTGTCGTCGAGTGAAGCGGGTGAATAATGTTCAATGGAGAATTTTGCGACTAGTGAAGGTATACCTTATTTAACTGTTGAAACCACTGCCGAAACCAAAACTAAAAAAATCTGTTATATAAGTGATGGAAACCATTTCTTAGGAATTTTTTTTGTCTTAAAGGTACTTTTTGTGGTGCTTTTGGTTGTTTGTAGAAATATGATGAAAGCGCTTCACCAGCGGACATATGGGATGTTAAAGAATGCTGCATTGTCAAAACACGCAGCATTATTAAAACTAAAACACGCAGCATTATTTTTGATAATGCAGGCAGAAAACAATGGGTGTGGATGGCGATCAGTAATTATTACACGGCTCCAGCTTATGGACTGCGTAACTGACTTACTGAAAAACTTATGGACCTTCAAACTAAATGAATGACCGACGGCCGATCTGGTATGCTGACCAACATCCACTTCAGAAGCCGAATTTTAACAGGGGCACCCAACGATAAGTTTCGGTAGATATCTGTTCGGTGGAGGGTAATTCGCCTTGGGCTTTCGGTGTCGATTAAAGAGTGCACTCGGATTTTCTTAACTTAAACGTAGCCTAAAAGATTCGAAATTGGGAAATCATAGACCCTGATGTTTTCGGAAAGGTCGGAATTGTTGTTTTTGGCAATCAAAAACGTCAGCTAGCATTTTCGGAAAGAAAATAGTTCCCTAGAAAGCTCGAGGAAAGTTAATTTCAGCTTGCATTTTCTCAAAGGAAGATTTTGTTTCCTAACATTTTCGGGCAATTAAAATTTCAGCTAAGGAATCCGAACAGATGAACGTCTTCTAGCTTATGAAAACATCACTCTAAACAGACTTCAAACACCATAAGGCACTTAAAAATGCCTTTCTACAGCTTTCGGTTGATTTGACTCGTTGGGTACCCCTGTTTTAAGCTGTTCTCTTACTAAAAGCAAGTAAAATTCGAACTTTAGATAAAGAATTTTGCATCCGTCGCACGCAATTCTTGGAAATATTTTGTTATTCGTGTTTACGAAACATTACCATCAGCATATCATGGACGTTCGGCGTCTGAATCAACGGAGCGTATTTTTGCCGATTCGGGTTGACCAAACGGACTGAGTGAGCGACCGACTGCCTAACTGTCTGCCTGATTGACTATTGACTGCAACTGCTGACTGACTGACAGACTGAGTGACCGACTGACCAACTATCTGACGCACTGACTGATTCACTCACTGACTGATTCGTTTCAAAACACGATGTTGTTTTCAAAAACCTAAATGATGATGAAAAGATATGGTTATTTAATTACCATAGAAAATGAGACCACTTCAAAAATATTAGGTAAATATACATATTCAATGTTTTAGAAGAGAAAAGAGATCCTCAAATCAAAATCAAATTAAATGATTTTTTTATTCAGTTTTCTTTTATACTAATTATATTAGAAGTTATTGTACGATCTTTTAGTTAATCAGTTATTCCAGTGGACATCATAACCTTTTTTGTAACCAGACTAATACCTCCCTTTGGAGAGTAAGGCGTAATATAGGTTTACTGTTACTGTTGCTGACTAACTCATTGACTCACTGTGACTCACTGTGACTCACTGACTTGCTGATCTACTCAATCACTGATTCACTGACTGGCTCACTGACCCGCTAAATCACTGATTCACTAACTGAATACTCACTGACTGGCTAATTAATCAGAGGTAGTGAAGAGAAGGAGGGAAAGTGGGAACGACTAAGTCAAGACTGGCTCATTGGGTTGGCAACTCAACTGCCCACCTTCTTTCCTTACCTACCTCAGTTGCATCAAATCATTGGTTTGAAGACGTTTCTTTCGTCCCATTTAACGCAGAGCCATCTACAATCTTTGAAGTCAAATTAGTGAAGTCTATTACAGACTATATGGGACTCAGTATTCTCGCAAGAAAGTAAGTCTTGCTTGTACGTGGCTATCCTTTTTCTGCCGAACAGTCCTTTTTTAGGTAAATTGATTTTCATAAGCTCAAGAAATAAGATACCAGTATTTGTACAGTCAAACTATTCTTTATTGTATTATTAGTTTCCCTAAGTGAATCTTAACCCACACCTTGTAATGATTATTGCTAAAGTACGTATTTTTCTTTACTGCTTTGTTTATTTGTTTAATGCTTAAAACAGATTGCATTCTTTCCTTGTCAGGGATAGAAAAGGAGTGTTCGTCACTTATGTGGTGGGTTTACATTTCTTTATAAGCTGTAATTCTTAGCCTTAAAATTACGTGGTGATTTAATTTGATGCATAAAATGTGGAGAAAAAAATATTATGACCAAGAGATAAGGTAAAAACTCAGAATCGTGGGTAGATGAAGTATTCTTAGCAGGAGATGTATTTCACGCATTCATCCATGTGCAACTAGTTTTGCTTTTAATGGTTAAAAAAGTCTCAGCTCGATACATGGCATTTTTATTTATAATTACTTTTGTTGTTTTATTAAATTTGGAAAGTAATTCCACGCGATCAGCTTTTCTTACTCTCACGTGCTCACACTTCAGCCCAGTTGGTTTGTCACACCACTACTGTAAACTCTTGCACATTTGTTTTTGGTTTTGGTAAATGTTGACTGCGTTAGTTAATATTACTAGGAATGATCTTTCGTTTTTTCATTCAGCAAACAAACCTTTTCTGGCACTTCCAATGTTGTTCTTTTATTTGATGAACTTCAGTTTTTTCCCTGTTTTCTTCGTTTTCTTTAGTCTGAGGACAGCATGGCATACAAGGAGGGCTCAATCCATCAGGGAGACAGAATACTAGAGGTTAATGGCGTGATCCTCAAGAGGAGTACTCAAGAAGAAGCTTGTAAGGTTCTAAGGATGCGTACGCTCGAAGGAATACTGACCAGCTATAACAAGCACGACGGAAGTGCTAAGATATTCTGTGAGCTTACGTCTTATTCAAAAACAAAATTTCTCCTTGGCCAATTCTCTACACATGTCTCTGTTTTCCATATTAATCTGCGTTTTTTCTTTTCTTCCTTATACCTTCTTATTTCAAAAATGTTTATGTGTTAATCAAATTGAATTTCTAATCACACTCGAGTAATGGTCTGTCAAACAACCAACCGAGCAAACAACCGGTCAACCGAGCGACCGATAGAGAGACACTCGTGTTCCTGACAATCGAAATTTTACTTCCTTATTCATTCACTATATTTCCAAACCCAGCGGCTAATTTTTTCCAGGTGGGGATACATTTGAATTTGATCGGGGGCATGTGACCAGGAATCAGCCAATCACAATACTCATTTTGTAGAGTGAAAGTCTACAATGGAGGACAGACGTCCTTGGGACAGTTCCAGTAATCCTTTCAAATTGGTGCTTTTTACTCTCGCCATCTTTATTATGACCCAGTTACTGACTGCTCTTATGGAGATAGGTCTTTTACTGTTGCCTCTGCCAAGTTATGGAACTCGCTTCCTATACCTCTACGTAACCCTGCAATTCTGTCAACATTTTAAAGACACAACTTATCTTTTCAATTCTGTGATTCCACTTATTACATTCTTTCCCTGTATTGCATGAATTTTTAGTATGGTAGTATTTTACACTGTTTATAGTAGTATTTAATAGCAGAATTTTAGTGTTGTTAAATTTTATTACTTTTTAGGATTACTCTGTAAGAGCATTGAGACTTATGTATAATGCTCTAAATATATTATTATTATTATTATTTATTATTAATAAACTAAACTTATCTCCTTTTTTGGCCAAATTAATATTTGACGAAGAAGGGATTTTAATATCGTAACTTTTTAACTGATCTTTATTCACTGTTTATGTGGTCAGTTTGCAGCGCACTTTTGGAACGGTAAACCTTAAGGTTGGGCGTATCTCTTCATTGCACTCGTCCTTGTGTTCGACTAAAGCCAATAAAGCTTATGTCCATCACGCGCTTGAAGACGACGGAGGTAATGTTAGTGCGACCTGATTTGCATTTGTAAATGAACTAGTGCTATGCTGTGCTATCTACCCACCGACCCATCAAGTAAGATACTGTCCTTTCCGTCTGTGTTTTCGTCTTTCTGTCTCCCAGTCTGTATAGATTTCTGTTCCGAATTATATACTGTAAGCAAGCTCTTAAAGGTTTGGTGTTACAATTCCATCCATCCATCTATCATTTTGTTGTAATTTGTTCGTTCGTTTGTTCGTCCGTCCGTCCGTCTGTTCTTTCATTCATTCATTCATTCATTCATTCATTCATTCATTCACTCATTCATTTATTTACCTATCAATCCATTCGCTCCATTCCGCTCCATTCCACCCACCCACCCACCCAGAAAACCAATTTATCAACGGAGAGTGTCGAAAAGCTACCGCACCAAAATTAACGGACTTAACATTAGGTTGGCTGAAAGAGAGCATAGTTTCTGTTGCCGCCCACATATTTCAAGCTTTAAGGCCTTAACAAAGGAATAGGCTCACACTTTTATCATCTTGTCACAAAGACCAGTTACCCTGGTATTCGAGTGATGACTTTGCATTCCTTCGTATATGCATCGAAACTCGTACAAATGAAAATACACTGGCAAGTGCAAACACTGAAAACAGCTATTCTCCCGAGTTGAGAAAGATACCGACCAATGTTATAATACCTTTCTGAACAGATAGCTTTGGGTTTGAACAGAGGAAGAAACGTAAAATACCCCGTGAAACCAACAACCCAATACCTACGAGGCGTCGGTCCCTCAGCTGCCGAGATTACTGTGAAACAGCAGTTATAACCTGGAACGAGAACGAGCTTCTCTTCTCTCTTCATTTATTGTCATACTATATCCAGATTAGAGTGAGTGACAGCTTGAAAGCTATGAGAAAGTGGTGGAAAGTGAGTTTATAACAGTCCCGCAGGGCTATTATGAACTCACCGCAGAAGAAGCAACAAGGGGAAAAAGAGAGGCAAAACCAATATAGTAGTCATTTTCTAAGTCCCTGCTCTTAACAGATTGTTTTCAAGTTTGTTTGATTCAACTAAAGAACTAAAAAAATGAGAACATCAGAAATTGAAATCAACATAAAACAGTGGACAAATGTGGGTTATTGGCCAAGCGTGAGGTCGAGATGGCAGGGTATTGGTCAAGTATTTTTTTTTTGCGTGTTTATGGACCGAGACTAAGTCGGGGTCCATAAACAAGCATAAAGAGAACGAGGCCAATATCCCGTCAGATCTTGACCGAACAAGCTTGGTCAATAAACGATTTGTTATATGACTCAAAAGATGCTATTAAAGAAGACAATAAAACGCGGAAGAACGGGCTATCCCGAGCGGTCAAGATGGCTTCATCGTGATCTCGCGGGTAGCCAATCACATGCAGCAGGAGAACTGATTCATCTTGACCGCTGAAAGAGCCAGTCATATAATAAATAGTTGTTATATCATACACGTCACTACTGATCGATGCCAAAATAATTTACACAGTGTCTCGCCCTTAGGCTCAAGAAAATTTCCCAGACCTAAAAATGTAGGATCATAAAGGAATCTAGAAAGAATCGCCACGTCTAAATAACACACCTGGGGATCGTTAATTACGTGAAAAGTGCACTACTTATGCTAAAAATGTTGCAACACTAAAGCAAGGAAATAATCGGAATAACTGCTTGATACCCACAAGCTTAACTCGTCATAAAATTCCTAACTTTCTAATTATACAACTTTATTTTACGCGAAAATTTTTAATGACCACTTTTCTTTCTTTTGGACTTTAATTTTTTTCTTTTTGCCGTGCGCAGGGGGTAGCCCATCGAGGAATAACACAAGAAATGGCGAGCCAACGGAAAGGTTTAGATATGTGTACCCGGAAAGAATTGAAGTGTCGTTTGGACGTGATCAGCAAAAACAAGGGGCTTATCAGAAAGAAAGTATGATGCAGTAGTTTCAAAAACAGCTTAGCGCAAGCTGCAACTAGAGCTCACAAAGATTACTCTCACCTGGAGTAGGCCCACTTAATGTAATTTCATCTTTCCAGTGTGTGCAGTAAAGCTGATAGTAGCGTGATGTATTACGTAACTGAAGTAACTTTCCGTTTCAATGTAATTCAACAGATATCCTGCGATATACGTAATTTTGAGTTTCGCGGAGAAAGTAAAAATGGTGGATTTTCCAGCTATTTTTGCAATAAAAGCAGAAAATTGTGTTTCATCATTAATTTGTTGAATATAGTAAAACAATTATCCTGCTCAATCGTGTGGAACATCGCCTGATTTTAGCCAACTCGACCTACGGCCCTCGTCGGCTAAGTATCAGGCGAAATTAGCGCAATTTTGTAAGATAATTGTTAAATTTTTATTTCAACATAACTGCGATGGTCACTCACATATTCAGGTCATCATTTGTTTGAAAATTATCTTTCAGATTACGTTTAAAAGCTTCATATAAAGTGGTCACAACCAAGAGCAATCTCGACCAACTGACGTTTCTCAAATAATTGTTTGTCACAAGAAAGGCTGTGTCGAATACTCTTTAAGAGCATGTGCATGTGTAAAGATATAGCCTCTAAGAACTTAATATAGCTAAATGTGCTTAACCACGGATAATAAATAAGAAACAATATGTGTGGTGTGTCGTATGTTAATGTTCAACCAAGTATTCAAGAATGGGAAAGTTTCAGGTACCAGAATGGGTTGATTACATATGTACAATTAGAAACCCATGCTTTATTCCGTCGTCAAACAGAGTTATTACCGAAAGGTTTTTAACGCAAGAAACCTAGCGTTGATTATTGCATTTATTTGGTGCTACCCCCTTCCCTTAGCGATAGGGCAGCTTCTTGGATGGTCAAAGTTTGAATTTGAAACAGAGTGGCGTGTTTGCATCTTCTGGTTCAGCCGTTCCATTTCATACTCCTTGTCGTCGCTGTCCCACTTCCTCTCGGCATCATATTCTTCTGTTATTTTAAGATTTTTAAGGATCATTTCCCAGCAAGTTAGCTCTATGGCAAGTAGCGCTCCAACCGTTAGCGATAGGGCTACTTTTGGGATGGTCAAAGTTTGAATTTCAAACAGGGAAGTGTATTTGCATCTTCTGGTTCAGCCGTTCCATTTCACACTCCAGTATGCTTCTTGTCGTCGCTGTCCCACTTCCTCTCGGCATCATATTCTTCTGGTGTTTTTAGATTTTTAAGGATCATTCCCAGCAAGTTAGCTCTATGGCAAGTAGCGCTCCAACCCTTAACGTAGAAGAAGTAAAAATCACCAAAACACTTGCCGTCGTAATTGGCGCATATCTTGTGTGCTTTTTCTTCCCGCCGCAACTATCAACCTGATCGAGATGGTCGAGCCTAGCTTTAGGATTCCCCTTTGGATTGATATTTTGTAGGTAATCCTGGTGTTTTGTAACCATGCCAACAACCCCGTTATCTACAGAGCATTAAACAAGCAGTATTGAAAAGTTTTCAAGGACATCTTTAGAAATCTCCTGGGAGGCCGATGTTCTTTGGACAGAACAAGTATTAGTTCTGAGAACAGCACCGTGTTGGAAGACGACACCGTTTTTTCAAGATCAGTATGGGCATTCAAGAAATAGGTAGGTAATACTGCAAGACCAACGAGTGACGCAACTTCCTCTGCTGAGATGCTAGAGCCAGTTAGTCAACTGACATAAATGATGGGAAACTGTACTGACATGGTGTATGTTATAACGACTATAGGGTTGGAAAAGTGTATTAAGGCAGCATCGATACCAACTGAATGATGTAAGAAGAAAATGCAAGTTGATCAGTTTTAGGAATTTCAAAACATCCACGTATAAAGTTATCCAAGTTTGCCAACATTTGTAACGATGAAAGGTTAGTTAGTGTTTCAGTTGTTGCATGTGTTCCAAATGTTTTCCTTGAAAACAAGCCATGGGTTGTTGTTGCTGTTGTTGTCATTGTTGTTTATTTCTGTTTTGTTTTTCTTTTAAATTGATTTTACATAATGTTCTTTTCACATGTGCTACTTGCGTTTTTAGTGGGACACACAAAAGCGTTATCTGCGAACTTGTTTCCCACACATTCAGTCATTCAGGAAATGCGCAGAAAATTGCAGCATGGCTATAAGTTAGTATCCAATAAGTTAGTCGTATTTCATCGTAGTGTACAGTGGTTAACGAGCGAGAATTGAATAATAACAACAGTAACAACAATCATCATCATCACCATCATCATTATAGTGACAAGTCCATAATGACAAGTCCATGGCTGCAGCAAATTTAAGTGCTGACGAAAAGCCAAATATCAAGCCAAACAAAAGGAAATTGAATTTGCCGAATGGCACCAACTATTTTCTATTTATGCTCAACATATCTGCTGAGTGGCGACGGGAGTTCGCTCTAAATTTCGTTACGTTTGTTTTGTTTAATCTAAATTTACAAATGATTTGTTCCTGGTGTCCGAAATTTTGTTTAGTTGTGGTTAGCAAATATATTAACAGCTTGGTTTCTATTCTGTCTTGTTTGAATTCATCAATGTTTATTATCGTTTTAGGCTTCCTCAGGAAATTTTTTGTTCTAGCTGTATACATAGTTATAACATTCAACTATTCCGTAACCTCGGCACCCGTCGTAATTCATTCATCTTCTGTAATTGGCCGTCGACAGAGATTTCACTCGTTATTACCCCTTTGTAAGCTTTCAACAGCAAACAAACCTCATAAGATTTGCCGAGTTTTGATTTGAGATGTGAATGCGGCACAGTTCAATTATTGCCGACATTTCAGCCTGTTCTATCCAAACACAAAGTAGCCTTACTAGGATAATGTAAAATGCATATTGCGTTAGTAGACCAGACATAAATGTTTCATTTCGCAATCGAAGGGAGAAAAAAATGCATGGCAGAGCAGGCTCCATTAGCTGAGGAGACTGGTTGATTAATAATATTTTCATAAAAAAAGGTCTGCGGGGTCCATTGTTAGCCAGTATCTCATGCGTTCGGAAATAATCCCGCTTATTGAATTTATAGCGGAGCCCCATAGTCAAAGGAACCCGTAAATTGCCTTAAGGCCCGGCCAAACGAGTGCAACATCATCCAACACTGTTGAATCCAACATTGTTGGACGATGTTGCACAGTGTTGAACGAGGTGGCCAAACGAATGCAACATGTTGGATTCAAAACTTGATCTCAAGGGCTTGGGACCAAAATTTACCAAGACTCCTTAGTAAACAAAACCGCGCGATATTGTCTTTGGTAGCCCAGAAAATGCTGCGAGACCGATAACTGTACATAAAGCCTGGTTTTCACTAGCGACTCAAACACAAGCGCAAGCATAAGCGCAAGCACAAGAGCACTTATTTCACTGTGAAAACGGGCTTAACGCAAGCATAAGCATAAGCGCAAGGATCAAAATTTTTCCTTTTCCTAGTGCTTGCGCTTATGCTTGCGTTCGCTTGCGTAGTGTTCGTTTTCACTTAGCATAAGCTACGTATGCTTGCGCTTATGCTTACGTTGCTAGTGAAAACCAGGCTTAAGCCTTTCGACCTCCGCGTAAGACAATCTTCTCGCTTACGCTGGTCTACAGTTACAGCTACTCCTTTTCCTTTCGCTTTCTTTTTGAAGAGAGATCACTTGTTTTAGTGCTCTCTTCGTCGAGAGATTGAAAACTTTGCTCGTTCGTGATACTGTTTTTTAACACAGACGCGGCAACGCGCGAAGCAAGTATAAACAATGAATGCAGATACCGCAAAGTCAGCTTAGTGGGCATGCGCGCATTCAACATTGTTGAAAACGGTGGCCAAACGAATGCAACATTGTTGTTCACACCTGAGAACAAAAGAAATGTTGGATGATGTTGAAGACGATGTTTGATGGATATCAAACTTGGTCCAACATCATGCAACATCGTGCAACATGGTGGCCAAACGAGTGCAACATGTTGGATTCAACAATGTTGGAAGATGTTGCATCTACATGTTGGATCCGTTTGGCCGGGCCTTTACTCATGGTAATCATGGCTAGCGGCATTGCTCGTGGGCGTCACCACACCACGACGACGACGATGACGATGACGATGACGTTGCCCAATAATTAATAGTGAGTTTAAGCAAGGCCGTTTTTGAGCGACGTAAGTCAACCGGAAGTGGGCATTTCTCATATTTGGGCAATGGTTGTGCGCACATTTTCAAATAAATCATTTCTATTAGAGAAAAGACAGCGCCAAGACGAGTAAGAAGAGAAAACGCCTCACTTCCGGTTGACGTACGTCGCTCAAAAACGGCTTTGCTTAAACTCCCTATTATTAAAAACTGAACTACGGATATCAGCCATTTTCAATGGCTAGCCGGACACCGGCTATCAGCTCATATACCTGCATTACCTTATGGTCAATGGACGCTTCAGCCAACAGAGAAAGCTCAATAAAAAGGCAGTCATCATATTTTCCCATTGAAAGATGAGTCGTCTAGCAGTGGAATTAACGAGTAGATATTTCGAAACTGGAACCGAAACACAAATGGAATTCAACTTTTCACTGCTGAGTGTTTTAGAAAGACAAGAAACTGCTGGGATCATGTTAAAAAATTTCTTGCAGCGCTAAGAAAATTTTCCGGGCTGTTTATGTTTAGCTAATAACAAAACGCCGAAATACCGAAATACCGCAAGAGTTTTTGAACTTAACTAAACGAAATTAAAAATATGTATTCAACAACAAGTGTGGACGCCACCAATCTGTAGCTATTCTCACGGGCCAGTGTATATAAAACAAACTGAACAAACAAGAACTTCACCTAAAATTTGAAGCAATAATTCACTATTGAACATCTTTCCAGCGATTAGAAACACTTTTAAAAGAATTAACGCACATTGAAAATGTTCTGACCAGCACTCGATGCAACGTACCAATAATCAATTACCAGCTTCAAACTTTCCGTTTGCAGATAATATATAGATTTAGCCAAGCCTGAAAGCGGAGCTCCACGATTATAAAATTTTTTGTACTGGTATTGAACAACTTCGCATGGCTTTCCTTTCTTGCGCCAATATTTTATGTTTAGAGCAGTCAACATGAATTGACCGCGATTCAAAACCTCAAAACTTTACAAGAAAACCGTAAAATACACGAGGCGTATGTTTGTTCGAAAACAAATTTAAACAATCAAAAAACGATCAAACATTTTCTTCCAACATCGTGTTGGACGAGCATGTTTGACCGTCTAGCCACTTCTCTCAACATTGTATTTAAATGGCTTTCCATGTTTGATCGAGATCAAACATTTTCCCCAACAAACAAACCGTGCACAGCGGTTAAAAAACAACGAAATGAACCAAACAACGTCGACATTTCAGCGATAATACGCAAAAAATCGTTCTGTGGACTCACTTTGTCTGGTGTTTGGTCAAACATTTGTTTGTGCGTTTAGCCACCCAACGTTATGTTTGAAAAACACGACGTTGGATGAAAATGTTTGATCGTTTTGCCGGGGCTTTCATCCTTTTTTACGAGGACTCGTTGCGATTACGTATTACTAAGATAAGGGCAAACGTTTCTTAACGCTGTTGAGGCACAGACATCGAAAAATAGTCAGCCAAGCGGACTAAAAACACTCGCTCGCGATCGCTTGCAAGCATAATACCAGAAAAAATAACAATTCAACTACTTCTTTGCGTACAAAACGAGTAGAGATGATGGTTATTTATGCCTATTCCAAAGAAAAATGCAATTTTCATTCCCGAACAAAAGTAACAACGATTAAACCAAATGTTAAGCTTCAATTTATTTAATTTACCTGTGTTGTAGAGGTTCTTGAAAATACGTATCCATGTTAGTAAAAACACGAATCACCAAAAATAGCAAGTGGTTTGTCCAACGGAAGAACTTCTTCCACTGAATTTGAGCTACTCGTTCCTGCCATTAATGCCGGTGACCTTTCTTGGTGAGCTGCAAGATGCCGCGATAAAGTGAAAGCCCTTTAAGCGTAGAATCATTGTTTTTCAACCAGACAATCCGAGCGCTATGCAAGTTGATCCAAGTTTTAGGCTTTTGCTAAGAAAACTCATTTTGTTCTTCCTTTTTCTATCACTTGAAACTTCACGTTCCGGAGTATCTTTAAACTAGTTCCTGATTTTTATGCCATTTACGCGAAGAACTTCGAAAGAAGATGAAGTTGTTTTGCTCAAAATGAAGAAACCAACTGAATGTGAAATGTCGAGCCGCAGAAAGCGCGCGCAAAATTAAGCCTTGTTTGGTTTGGGTGTCCCACACCTGGCTTGAGCCTGCGATCAAATCGAAAGCCATTACCTGGTCAGCGGTAAGAGAGATAAGAGATAAGATAACAGACAATGACAAATGGCAGTCAAACGCTGACGCATCTCTTTGTTGAATGTGATTTTAGCAAAGTGTTTTGGATTGAGTTGACTTCTTGGTGGAATTCTAAAAATAACATACAGATCAACCTCCAACAACGTGATATTCTTTTTGCTCTTCATCCCGAAAAACAGTCTTTTTCAGGCATTAACTATCGTTTGCTTGTGGCTAGAAAGTACGTTTATATTGCTGCAAAAATGAATACCCTTTCTGTTTCACTGCCTATCTTAAAATTTTGAAAAACAAGCTCGGGATAGACAAAAAGAAGATTCGAGGCCTTGTTACTCTTTAGAGCACTTTTAATGTTTGATTCTTGCGTGTGTCTATCATTTGCTGTAATTCGTAGATAATCATGCATAATTGTTCTCTTTACCTGTTATATTTTGTTTCGTCTGTATGCAAATGTTTGGCGTCTGCTCACAGAATATCTGGCCGGTTTTTCACGGTTTTTCCAGCCAGTTTATCGGCGGTAATTTAAAAGCATCTGTGATAGGTTATTTGCTTGTTTATTATAACAACGGCATGGACAACAGCCTTTTGAATTCTTGTTTACCGGTTAAAGGTTCCGTGTATAATACGCAGCGCAAATTTCATGAAAAAAATCTTAGGAAAAAAGTTCGCATTATTCACGGGTAAATACGGTAAACTGTTACTTGGTATTACAGTATTTCTTGAACAAACTACTCTTCTTCTAGAGTGGTTTCAAAACTCCCTTTCCCTGACGTATACAAACGAATCAAATCGTAAAACAGAAAAATGTATTACACTGCATTTCAAACCACTCTATAGGCTTGATAATTCCCTATATCACCTCCCAGACACAGTATCGTACTTACTCCACGAACTTTACCACAGGATGCCTTTGATTATGTTTTAAGTAACTCAGGTTTGCCCTTTTAAAATCAGGCTTTTCCTAGTTGGTCGCGTTTTTTCGTTAAAAAGCCGATTAAAGTTGTAGTTTAATAAACCACGCCCTTAAAGTTTGACTAAATGTCTGATGCTTGCTGATAAATTCGTCACTTCGGAAAGGGTTGGATGCGTTCATCAAGGCAGAGCTTTTGTGCTTAGGTACGGTTCGCTATTTTGCATCGAGGAAGTGGATAGATAGGGGGTCCTTACCATTTACACGGAAAACCTGGAAATTCTGGTTGGAAAATGAAATGGTACATACCATTCCATTTGGAACGTTTCAGAAATTATAGGCCATCGGCTTAATCAATGCACTTTTTCTTTTCACCTTGACCTTTCCAATTGATACTAGTACATTTGTAATCTGTCCATTTTGTGTTTGGACAAGCAGCAGCACTGAATATTTACACCGAAAATTTCCACCCGGATGGATCGTGTAAATGGTAACCCCCCAAGATGTCAAACGTAAGTCAGTGGAAATAATCCAGAGAAAGAGCCTTGATTTAAGCAACGTATACTAATTAAGTTTTCCGGCCTCCGCTATACCTCGCTCGTCATTGTAGGGTGGAAACTTATGAATGCTAAGATAATCGTTTGCCTCATGATTTATTCACTTAGATGTGAATCAAGATCCACATCTTAGCCGCCCAGACGAAATCGTGAGAGAAACGATTAACTCAGTTGTCATTTCCAATCACAATGACTAACACCTTTCATGGTAAGGAATTTTATGTCAAGATACTTCAGTGTCGCTGTCATTAGTTTTTCGAACAAAACACATCTATTGGTCATTTTTTGCTGCCTTCGTGAGCGTAAACACCTTCCTCCTGATGCTGAGTGGCAGCTTTGCTAGGTGCGAGGCTCCTCCTACCCCAGTTACGGATATGTTCAATCCCCATGACGGGCGTGACCTTTGCGACAAGTTTAAGGGCTAGAACGCGATGCAATGCAAAACTAATCATCTGTTCTTGACGTAGTGAGCCCACTCGATCAATCTATAAATGGGCTGTTCTTCTTTCAGTTTAACTACTACTTTGGGTATACTGTAAGTGCGAGTGCACTCTCCGATATGAATAGCAACAGCCAAATTACTCTTTCTTCTTTTGGTGTAGACAGCTACGATGATACTCAAATTCTGTATGAGTGGTCAAAAGTCTCACTAAAGGAACACGATATGACGGAATTTGTTGTGGAAAAAGAAGTAAGAAGACTGGAATCCACCTCATTCATCACAGGTACTTGCACTCTTTCAAGGTTTCTAGCTGGAAGTTGTTATCCACATTAGCGGTAATAAACTTACCCCGCAATCAGTTCCACTCCATCAGTTGTCAAGCTATGTCGCACATTGAATTTAAATGCGGTTTTGATCGGCTTTAAAATTTCGCATCGGTTTTGATAAAACACTGAATGGTAAGTATAAAAGGGTAGGTAGGTAAAAGAGGTAGAGAGAAGTAACATGTTCGTTGCAGTTAAGCAAAGTACACAGCAACAGAAACTTTGAAACTTAAAATCAGTCTATTTTGATTTAAGGTGGCTCCTACCGGTTTCCAGCATTTTCAAGCACTATGTTTTCGGTGGATCACCATTACCAATCTTTATACCTTATTACCTTTAAATTGGTATTAAAGAAAGGCCCAGTGATTGTTGAACAAGTTATGAAGCTTTTTTCAACATAACAGGTTACCATAGAAACACCATAGCTTGTTAAAAACACCCTTTCTTGTAGTTTAAGTGACAACTGACTCCAAAACGAGCTCGGTGACCCCCATTTTTTATTTTCGGAAAATGATAAGCGTAATATAATTAAACTTTTTGCAAAGTTTAAAAAAAAATTGGTGGAGCGGATTCAGAGCCACCTTAAATTTTCGATAATTTAAGGTGGCTCTGAATTCGCTCCACCAATTTCTAAGTTAATACCATTAAAGTGGTATTAATTTTCGAAAATTTAAGGTGGCTCTGAATTCGCTCCACCAATTTCTTTTAATCTTTGCAAAAAGTTTAATTATATTACGCTTATCATTTTCCGAAAATAAAAAATGGGGGTCACCTAGCTCGTTTTGGAGTTATTGTCACTTAAACTACAATAAAGGGTGTTTTTAACAGGCTATGGTGTTTCTATGGTAACCTGTTATGTTGAAAAAAAGTTTCATAACTTGTTCACCAATAATTGGGCATTTCTTTGATACCACTTTAATGGTATTAACTTATAAAAATTAGTAGTAATGATCCATCAAAACAGTAGTGCTTGAAAATGCTGGAAACCAGTAGGAGCCACCTTAAAAGGGGCACTGTCACGCAATTTGGATAATCTAAAATATGTGTTTGGAACACTAAAATGTCGCGCAGATTTTACAGTTTCCCTGAAAAGCACTTAATATGTGCAATGAAACTTTTGCGGATGTCTATGGCCACCGATGATGAGGAGGAAATAGATTACAACTTGAAAAAAGGTGGGAAATATCAGTGTAAAATAATACTGATTTCCTTTCTTCCGAGAAATGATTTGAAATCAACCGTGTTACTTGGGCTATTAATTTAACACAAAGTACTTCACAATTTGAACAAATTTGTAACAAGAATTGTCGTGACAGTACACATTAAGAGGAAATTCGTTTTTTTTTAAATACGGAGTACCAGTTTGAAGCTACTATTGAATTTAATGAAATATTGAGCGCGATCGTTTACAACACGAGCTTATAGCTGGTTCTTACAGTTTAGGACACTACCACGTTATCAAACATTGCCATAGGTAAGCACTTAAAATACAATTATGATACCATCTTGTATTTTCAGGAACACACACAGCAGCCATCGCCGAATTCCAAATAAGGCGTCGCCTACAGCATTACACCTTGGAGTTTTATTTACCTTGTATCACCTGCACGTGCGCTTCCTGGATCCAGTTCTGGATGGACGCGACGGCCATAGGTGATCGCGCAGGCTTGGGCATAGCAACAGTGTTTGCGGAGATGTTTCTGCTCGAGTTTAGCAGCCAGGGAATGCCAAAAGTCAGTTACATGAAAGCAGCCGAGCTTTACGTTGTTATGCCGTTTGGATTCATCTTTTTGGCACTTGTAGAATCTGCTCTGGCGTACAAAGCAAGCTCCGTTGTTATAAAGAGGAACAAGAGGATCAAAGGGAAGGAGGAAGATAATCATAAGGTATCCTCTTGTCTGGGTACATTAGGCTTGACTGTGACTTGCTATGGTGGATAATAACATAATATAACATAACTTTTATTCAGGATGCAAAGCAGAAAAAAAGGACTAGTAAACGGTACATCTTGAAAAGGAGAAACAGAAGTACGTTAGCCCTATAACCTAAAATAAAAACTTAACAATATCTAAAAGTGAAAAATCTAAAATTATGTGCAAAATGAATACAAATAATATACAATAAATGGAGGTTAAAAACTAAATAATATTAAGAAAGCGCGTAAGTCTATTCTTGAACTCCTTCACGCTTCCAGCTTCGACCACAGATCTCGGCAAATTGTTCCATTCACTCACCATGCGAACGAAGAAAGAATACTTAATAGTACACACGGCAGAACAGTCATTCACCTGTACAGCTAGGAAAAGTTTTATATATTCATGGACTCATTGGCCTATCAAGAATTAAAGACAAGTAAATTTCAAAATAATATTCCGCTTCTTGTTCCCCAGTCTTATATCTGGTTTTCAACGCTAAATCAGGATTCAACATTGTTAGCGCATTGGATTTCCAACGACATTATAAATTCATGGCTTCCTTACCTTTATGTATACACGGCTGCGATCGCTTTAGCGCTTTTATGGCGTAACAGTGAGCAACTGAGTTGGGAAGAAGGGGACCATGACGTAAAAGAAAGTTTATTTAGCTCCTTTCTTTCTTCAACAGACTTTATGACGGCCATGTTGGTGACCCAAAGGGGAACTCTAAGGTGTTGGACCAGGATTGTATTTTTCAGAGAATTATTTTAACCGGCATAACTTAGTGCTGAAGAATACCATGTCTTTTCAAACGTTAGATCCTTTGTTTCTGCATCTTCTCTCTGCAATGAAACGTATTGATAACCAGGAATAGACTTGGTGCTCATTTTTTTAAAAACAGTTTTTATTGAATCACAAATAAAGCAATTACAATTGTTGATAATAATAATAATAATAATAATAATAGTAATAATAATGATAATTTAAAAATTAGAATAATAGTAAATACTATGAATAATTACAACAGTTAATTACAACACTAATACATACAGACAATAAATGAAAAACGCAAAAAATGCTATGCTGCTCAGTAAGTAAAAATTAAGAGAAATGTCTTCTTTACATTGACTTATCAAGTTATCTATTGCGTAAGTACATTGACTAACTAATCTCACTTTTGGAAATGATTAACAAGTTTATTGTTCTCCCGGGCAATATGGAGCTCGATATTATATACACGCCTTGTCCTGGCGATAAAACCTCTAAGCGTAGGTAGGCCTTTCTGACATCTCCTACAGTAGACGTAATATTTTCCCAATAACAATACATGATTAATTAAAAGGAAATTATTTGCAATATCAAATTTTCCAAAGATTAAGTCCGACTCATTAATTGTTTCAACATACAAGTCATTATCTCTGAGCCAGGACAAGACGTGCTTCCAAAAATCAGAGGATATTTTGCAGGAGAAAAGTAAATGCTCGACGGATTCCGCTACTTCTTGACAGAAAGTACAGCTTGGGGATTCAACTAGACCAATACGATTAAGTTTCTCGTCCGTAAAGACGATACAGCTTAGAATTTTGTATTGAAATTCCTTAGTCTTGGATTCTAAAGTGGTTTGAAAGGCTCTTGACCGCCGACAGGCTAGCTCAGTCGGTAGAGCACCGGACTACCATGCGGAAGGCCGCGAGTTCAAACCTCGACTACATCAACGCTCTGGGTCTTTAAATAATTGAGGAGAGAGAGAGTGTCACACACACACACACATACATACATACATACATACATACATACATACATACACACAATACATACATACACTTTATTTACCCTCGCATTTTTAGAGTAGCTTATACAGCTAATATCTCCGAGCATTTAACCATGAGATGAGAGATAGACCACCACACCGGGAATTACGTTCCCCACTCTTTTCGAACAGTGTGTGGGTTCTTTTACGTCCCACAGAATCAATTATGAAGAGTTATGAGACGGGGCCTACAGTTCATCGTCCTTATCCGAGAAGACTAGAAAGTCTATCCGTTTGCAGCTGTTTTCACAAAGGCAGCACTTTGTTCTCAATTATTTAAAGACCCTGAGTGTTGGTCCGGCCGGGGTTTGAACCCGCGACCTCCCGCACGCTAGTCCGGTGCTCTACCACTGAGCTAACTAGTCGACGGTTTTAACCGATCGGTGATGACATCTACTTAACAATTAGATTATGAGCTTGAAACTAGGCCTTTGTACATTATGCTTTTGTTTCCCCACTAAAATGCTCCACCTTAATGTTCCAATTTTCCCACTAAAATGCTCGATCTTCCCAAATAAAAGACAGTTAAATGCTCGGATAATGCTCATTATACAAACGGTTTTTTTTTATTAAGTTCAAAGTTTTTAAAATGGTGTTAACTGTTCACACTTACAAACACGTACGAGTGTTGTAAGTAACAACAACGTATACAAGTTCATAAATACAGCCAAAAAAACATAATCCTCAAAATCATCTATGAATTTTGAGTTTCAGTCTTCATTTTCTCTAAAAAAAAATAATTCCTTTTTTAGTTTATCGGAAAAAAATTAATTTTCCGGGAAAATGCCACTAAAATGCTCGAATAATGCTCAATGCTTTTGCCTCACTAAAATGCTCCAAAACATGCTAGCATAATGTACAAAAGCCTACTTGAAACTTCTATCTCGTGATAGCTGATGAGAGCGCAGCCCGAATCAGCTATCACGAATAGAAATCGAGAGCGAATAATTTAACTATTTTAGTATAAATCTACCAGTCGTTCAAAAAAACAGACAAGTCAATTAACTATATCATCCTCGCAGACATTTTGAAAGCGCGAAGACGCGGCCGCCATTTTGTTGACAACCGCTACTCATTAACTATCACAGATTACTATTACAGATTACTATTCAACACAACTCATATCTGATAACTATCTGTTAACTTTCCACGGAATACAAGCCTGTGTACCAAGCAAGCGTAGCAAGACTCCCCCTATACGAACGAAGAGCTACGAAGAGAGTTTTCCGCATCCTGGCCGCGCGAAAATTCAGTGGGTCAAGAGCAAAAAATAGGAGAACATCCCACCCACATCTTCCTACCTTTTGTATTCACTTAAATGTCCGTAGAAAATAGAAAAAGGGGTGCCAACCTGATAGTTTATAGCAGTCAACAGGAATTGGCCGCTGGTCAAAAATCACAAAACAGCAAAATATTTTAGTGCAATAATATAAAGTACGATGCATATGTTTCTTCGATGATTCTTGGAGAATGCAGAGAAATTATAATAGACAAGTAACGTAACAAACATATCTCGTAGTAAGTTAGAAAAATTGCTAAGCAATTTTGACATAAATGCCCGTGGAAAAGACAAAAAGGAGTTGGAACCTACTTGTGTAGAACAGTCAACAGCTTTTAACCGCAGCTCAAAAGCCATAAAACAACAAAACATTGCGAGAAAACAAAATACCATTCGCATGTTTCTCCGAAGATTCTTGGAGAAGGTGGAGAAATTAGACAAACATATCTCGTTGTAAGCTAGAAAAATTGTTAAATAGATGATTTGACATGAATGTCCGAAAAAATGACAAAATGAGTACGAACCTGGTAGTTCAGTCACTGAACACTCGGAAAACAGAGCTGTTTAATAGCGCCATTTCACACAAAATGGTTCCTTGGCTAAGCAGAGAAAAATCGCTGAAGTGCATCGATAATTTTACTGTTACTTTCCATGTATATGTCTTCCGAGGAAGAGTCTTCAATTAATGATTCTCATTGGCAAAACATCATACAGTTATAACAAAGACAGGGTTTGCGAAACCACACGAGTTTTTCCACCGCAGTCTCGTCCACTATAAAATTATCAAAGCCTGCCAGCCAACCCATTTCGCTGTTTTTAACATCCAAACGCTAATTCTTACCGGTTCAAGCAAATTAAGACGGCACTTTTAAAAGCGAAACTTCGTTGTCTTCATTCCGCTTGGACGAAGATCTCTAACTTAATTTTCAATGAGGCGTGAAGCACGCTATTTTCTTGATAGCTTTTTGACAACTTTCTATCAGATTTTGAGACATGCACATGCATTTCATCGACTTTTTTCACTCGAGCTCAAGTTTATCTCTAAAATTTTATTAAGGTTTTTAAAAAACAGTTTCCCTCGCGGACACGTACTCTGCCAGCCAAAACATCCAAACCCTCATTCTTACCTGTTCAAACAAGCAAACAAAGAAAAAACTCGAGAATTAACCAAAGTTAGACGGCAAAACGTGGGTTGTTTACAGTCTTAGGACGAGTATCTCTAACCTTTTTGTGTCTACTGCACGTGTAAGTAGACACTTTGCTATATACCTGTTAGCGTTAACTTCGGCACATAATCGTAGCTAATCAAACCTGAAGATTAATTAACTCTTCTCGGCATTTTGCAAGCCAATCAGAAACTGTGTAATTCACGACCAAACGAAGGAAGTGTGGACGACGGTACATCGACCGCAGAAAACTCTTTCTTTAATCAGTATCAGTTGGAACGTTTCGCTTTTCAAAACTTCTCGGAAATCGACAAGATGTAGTTTAAATTCCGACTTCGGCCCGCGGAGCTCCGCTATAAGCAAAGGTTCTTATCAACTAAGCATTTAAGCTGACAGTAAAGCCTCATTTGTTATTTCGCTGTATTGCTTACAGTCGACGGCCAAGCAAAATTCTTCGAATCGTAAAAAATTTGCGGTCGGTGTTGAGCCACAAATATATGATTAGGAAACAGACTCAGAAGCCGATATGTCCGATAATGAGGGCGAGGCCATTACTGCATGATAGGGACAATGGCCATTGTCACCATATCCAAATACCAATTACCAACGAGACTAATACATAACCACTTTCGCATTTATTCGCTTTCACACGGTGTACAAGAAACTTCAGCATTCGTATCTCTTTACAGTGGCTAACTTACCTTATCAACTCTGTTGATAAAACCAAACTCGCTTTCACACACCCCTCCGATGCGGCACCCCTTACATGCACATTTTCTGTAAAAAGTAACCCTTATAAGTTCTCATAGATACCTAAGAGTGTTACAACAAATTGACCATCCTTAATGAAAGGGTTGTTAGACGTGCGTCACGCCTCTTTGAGGGAGGCCTTTTTTTACCACAATTGTTAGTAATCTCGGAATTTGATTGGCTAATTTCCCGATAAGAGTCTAGACAACGCTGCTTCGTCAGCGTGCATGATCTCGGTCACGCTCTGAAATTGACATTTCTTTCACGTTGATATGGTGGTACAAAACAACTGGAATGTGGTTTAAAGTTGTGTGGACTCTTATCTACAACGATATTCGTAATTGTGGTGGTCAACATTTGTTGTGGACTATCTCGGCCGCGCCTCGTGAGTCCACAACATTTTGACCACTAAACCACATTCGATTTGTTAATTAGCGCGCGCTCACGAATTTCGCTCGGTTTAGTCGTTTTTCTGTATCTGTCCGCTAAAGTGTTAGGTGTATCTCGCTATGAGAAACTAGGGATCAAATAAATTTGAAGTAAGTTGTGCTTCTTTAGTTATTGTAATTAAATATCAGTTTAACAAATGTAATGAGGTTTAGCGTTGTCTGTTCTCTTATCGACGATATTTGACATCACAGCGTTCAAAATGTTTGATCACTGCGATGACCACTTTGATGACGAATATCGTTGTCGATCAAAATAAGATTTAATTTATCCGAAAAATTGTAGCAAGATGAAGGAGGAAGACACTTACCTTGAATTGTCATATGCTGAACGCGCCTCCTATATAGAAGCTCCCGAAGTTTCCGAATTAAGCGGTGACGACTTTCAAGAAATTGTCGAAAGGCTCTAATAGAGTAACTTAAAAGTGGTTGTTTCTCCCTAAGTTCCTAAATATCCTCAGTCAAAATCCAAAAGAATCCCAATTTTCCAATTTATAAAAGTCCCGCTAGTACCACGACAAAACAACCACACAAGATTTTTTTCCATGACGTAAGCGCCTGTCCCCGAAATCCGGGGACTTTTATTTAAAACGTTCGCTGTCAATGTATCAATCCGTATGAAACATAACTTCCGGTGAAATAAATTTTTCGACTTACTCTACAGAAAAAAAAACTCTTTTATAAGGAGAAAATGGGAAGAAGAAAATAATCCTGAACATTTCTTCCCTCCTGGATTTACAATTCATTGAAAATCAAAGACTTAAATCGATCTCTTTTACAAATATGATAAAAGTGTTCAAATGTTCCCATAGATGTTCATGTTGAATCTAACTGAAATCTCTGATTAAGCAAATAGAACTGTTCAAATGTTCCTCCAAGTGAGGGGAGTGAATAGGGGTCGGCAAATCCGAGGATCCGTGTTAATTTTTCGCAAAATCCGCCAATCCGCAGATATTTAAAAAAAATTCCGAATCCGCAGCGACAAGAAAGCCAACTAGGCACGTCGCGAAGTGTTACACGGGAGCGCGAGACGCGAAAGAAAGAAAGAAAGGAAAGACATCCTCGCGCTTGCGCGCGTCCCCATCGCGCTAAGATTAAAATGTTTGAATGCTGCTGACATTTGGAACTTGATGTCATTAGAACAGCGTGCATTTTTGTATTTGGGTTACGTTTTAGGTCTTTTCGAATCAATCAGAGGACAGGTTCCTACAGGTCACTGAAACGTCAAGTTAAAAAAAATCTAATCTAAAGACAATTGAAGTCTCGTAGTATAAAACATAGCAATCGGTTTTAACCTAATATGCTCGCGTAGTTTCACTACGCTTTTCCAATGGCTGGAATCGACGCAGCACCGAAAGTTGTTTTTATGAAGGAATTCATCGCCTTTGGCACCTTCTCGGTAAAAAAAATGCGACACAATCGATGGTCTTTGTCTCAATGACCTGACCCTCCATGTTGACCGTGCCGATGGTACACGTGATGGTCTGGTGATGACAATGGCTTTTTGTCTGGCCAGAAGCCGAGATTCTGGGGTCCTAGAGTTTTCTGGAGTCCTATTACATTGTAGGTCAAACATGTGTTAGCCCTTTAACTACCACGCATTTTGCCGAAAACACCTTTTGAAGCTCGTCAAGCCGTTTTCTGGCCAGAATCTAGTTAAAAAGAACCAAAACTGCTCCAAACTCTGTTTGCTGGTGGAGCTCCTCGCGCCCTTCTGTCCCTGATGCTTAATATTAGCCTTCCAAGTTCGGCCACGCACAGGGATGAAAAGTTTCACTGCCCTCTCTCCTTCTACCTTTCGTTTTTCTTGTCTCGCTTTCTTTTTCTCTTGCTGGGATTTTCTTTCGGTGGGAAAAGATTTTAGGAACTTTTAGGATCATAGGATTAGATGGAAGGAAGTGCAGGTGGGTAGAGGAATAAGATTTTCATTCAAATTTTCGGCTCAACGTCACTATTTTTTTATTATTATTTTTTTATCGTGTTATCTCCGGCCTGTTTGACGGAATCGCGCTTATTAGGTATGGTTTGAAAGATCTCTTTCCCCTACGCATGCTACATGTAAAAGTTATCCATGAGCATTAAATCTGATGATGTCACGAGCGGTGCAAGGGACGCGGTTCAGCGCGGCCGGTTTCGGCCGGTGTGGTAGTCAATGGTACTCGATTAGGCATCTTATGGGCAAATTGGGCTGTTTTATGCTCAAAGGTGGATTTTTTGTTTTCAAGAAAATTGTGTCCTTTGCTTAATCTAGCCTAGTTCTAAGGTAAGGCAGAAAAGAATTGAAACAGACCGCCAAGTTAAGTTCCGCGATCCGCACTTCAAAACAAAGAAAATATTGTAGAAATCCGTGATCCGCTGACCGTTCAAAATCCGCCAATCCGCAAAATGTATCCTCAAAATCCAAAATCCGGGCAGTTTTTTTTTTTAGCTAAATCCGCCGATCCGCGAACCTATTAACCCCCCTCGATGAGGCAGCTATCCTGGTCAGTCTTGACCAGGAAAAAGCTTTTGATCGCGTCAATCGTTCATTTCTTTTAGATCTTTTACGAACGTTTGGTTTCGGTCCCGATTTCTACCGCTGGATTTCTAGTTTTTATAATGGTGTTTCTATGTAAATAATTTTGAATGACTGGCTCACTGATAAGATTCCTCTCGATCGAGGTGTGCGTCAGGGCGACCCCTTGTCTCCTCTCCTTTATGTTCTTTGTGTTGAGGTTCTTGCTAATTTAATTCGGGCGTCTCCAGAGATTGAGGGTTTTCTCTTGCCTGGGGCGGGTGGTTATCAAAGTAAAGTGCGTTTATATGTTAATGATACGACCGCTATCCTCAAGGATCTTCGTTCTCTTACGAATTTGTTTGACTGCATTGATATTTATGAGCAAGGTTCTGGTGCCAAACTTTATAATAGGTCTAAAACCGAAGCCATGTGGCTTGCGGCTTGGAAATCTCGTTCTGATGAGCCCCCTGGTCTTACATGGGTTAAGAAAATGAAGATCCTTGGGGATACGTTTGGTACGGTGCCATCAGAAGAAGATAACTGGCAACCCAAATTGAACAAACTTGAGAAATCTTCTCAATCCTTGGAAATCTAGACCCCTGTCCTTCCGGGGTAAGGCGTTCATCATTAATACACTCGGTTTGAGCAAACTGTGTATCTAGCGAGAGTTATCACTCTGCCACCCTAGGTCCTTGCTCGCGTTAATGCTTCAATTTGGCCCTTCCTTTTAGGCTCTAAGATGGAAACAGTCAGTCCCAATACGTGCCTTTTGCCTGTTAAAGATGGTTGTGTTAATTTGACCAATTTAACGTTGAAATGTCAAGCTCTGAAACTGTCGGGGATGATTTCTACTCTTAATACTTGTGATGATTCTAGTTTCTTTATATGTGAATATTTTGTTGGTAGTCGTATGTCTTCACGTGGCCCCCCGGTGGGCCCATCACGTGATAATTCTACTCCTAATGCTGCTTTCCCGCCCTCATTTTACTGTTCGTGTCTTAATATTCTCTCCTCAGCTCGGTCAATGTGAGCTTAATTCTAAGGCTATTTACCGTAAGTTATTATCTATTGAGTCATCCCCGCCAATTCTCCCGCAACAATGGACCCAGGTTATTGGGCCGAGTTTTTCCTTAAGTAGTCACTGGTCTCTCGTCCGGGACACCATTACTGAGAATTTTAAGAATGATCTTTCTTGATTAATTACTCTTCGTGCTGTTAAGCCTCGCGACTCTCTGAAAAATTAGGGTTGTATTTCTTCTGAAATTTGTGCCTCTTGTCCTCGGCGAGAGACCATTGATCACTGTTTTCTAAACTGTGCTAGTGTTAAAAGGGTCTGGGCACATTTTCCTCTACCCATACCTCGGTGCTAGGTACCCAGATTGTTCCTTCCGTTTTAAAGTGCACCTAACACCCAAACATTTTTTTCGCTAAAATAAATCTTTGCACCTGTTTGAAACGCATTGCGCCTTTTCTAGCAAATCTCACTAGTTATTTTGACTTTTCTAGGGTGTTAAAGTTGCAAAATCTGGCCATCGTCTGCCCCACGACCGAGTCAGAAGGGGCTTGGGTATATTCTCGACTTGACGTCACAAACTGATTTACATCGCATTAAGTCTTGTTATATGCATGTAAAGCAGTTTGTGACGTCAAATCGAGAATAGACCCAAGCCCCTTCTGACTCGGTCGTGGGGCCAGATTTTGCAACTTTAACACCCTAGAAAAGTCAAAATAACTAGTCAAGATTTACTAAAAAAAAAGGCGCAATGCGTTTCAAACAGTAGACTTGCCACAAGTCGACCTCTCGAGTCTCACAGCAGAAATGCCAAGAGTAGAGAGCTTTTTAAGCCGCGGTCGAGCGAGACGGAGCGAGGCCGAGAAGCGACTGATCATGAGCGAGCGACAAAGTCGCGAGAGGTCGACTTGTCTCGCTTGAAGGGTTTTCATTTGCGTTTCGCGCCAAAAATGGGGAGTGACGTGACTCGCATGGAAGAAAAGCACCAGTTATTGCTTTCGCAATCGATCCCACGCTGGACTTTCAACCGCAAGTCTTGTTTCGATGCTCATAATTACTTTTGATTGACAACTTTATTCCAGAGGGTCCCAAAGATATACTCTGATTGGTCTAAGCGCAGCGACCCGTTTTTGGGTCGCTAAAATTGGCGCCAATCAAGTAGGAAAAGTCCTTCGTTCCGCGCCATATTAAATAGGACGAAGGACTTTTTCGAAAGTCTATTCAAACAGGTGCAAAGATTTATTTTTGCGAAAAAAATTTTTTTTTGGGGGGGGGGGGGGGGTTAGGTGCACTTTAACTGCTTTCTTTTTCAGCTGGCCCTCTGTTCCTCCTAAGAGGGCCTCTATTGCGCGCCTACTCGTGAAATCCATTCTCTACAGCGTCAATCATGACCATCGCGCAATCATGAGGTTCATTTCGAGTGATATTGAACAAAGGATTTTGCTTGACCACTTTCATCTTCTGGAGTCTCATTTCCAAGATTGTTAATAATAATTTAATAATTTCTTAATTTATATTGCGCTTTTCAACATTCAGTGATCAAAAGCGCATTACAATATTAAAATATATTAAGTATGCACATAAACTAATTTAACAATAATAAAATAATTTAAGCGCTAAAGGCTAAAAGCTAACTTAAAAAGATATGTTTTAAAATAGAGTCAATATTGCGCAGGCTTGCTGGGAGCACGTTCCACAGTGTAGGCGCGGCTACACTGAAAGATCTGTACCAAGAGATTTTTCATTTTCCCTGCAGGATATAATAAAATAGTGCCTGAATTAGAGCACGGTGAATAGCGTGCGTGCTTTCTTACATTAATTTAATTGCTAATATGGTACCATACCATTCAGTGCTTTAAAAGTTAAAAGTAAAATTTTAAAATGTATTCTATATCTGACTGGCAACCAGTGTTATTCTTTTAAAACAGGCGTCATATGGTCATATTTGCGGCTCGAAGTTAGTAACTAGCTGCTGCGTTCTGTACTCTCTGCAGTTTTGTTATCTCACAATCTGGAAGTCCATAAAGAAGTGCATTACAATAGTCTATTCTGCTCGTGACGAAAGCATGCAGAACCATCTCTAATTTATCTCTTGCTAAAAATTTACTTATTTGCTTAATATTGTGGAGCCAGAAAAATGCCGCGCTACAAGCGACTTGGAAATATGGCTAGACATGGAGAAGTTATATTAGAGTCAAACCAGGAGCCAATATTGCGCACTTCAGACATGGGCTTAATGTCTGTTGTGCATTTTCAACAGTTGCTGTCTAGATCCGATAATAAGAAATTCAGTCTTATCATCAATTATTTTTAGTTTGTCCTGGTACATCCATTTTCTTAAGTCACTAATGCATGTTTCCATGGCGCACACCGCTCTCTGCCTGATCCGTCGGACAGGTAGAGTTAAGTGTCATCAGCGAAGCAATGAGCGTCAGGTAGGTGTGCTTGTATTATCTTGAAAAGCTTTGAGGCACAAACCACAAAAAGAAGCGGCCCTAGGCAGCTTCCCTGGGGTACACCGAAGCGCAAATCGAAGCTATCTGATTTAACCGCCATGAAACAAAATACGTTGGCTGCGCCCTAACAAATGACGAAAACCACTCTAAAGCCTTTCCACGTATACCGAACCTTGTGTTCAAGCGTCTAAGTAAAATTCCATGATCCACTGTGTCGAATGAAGCACTTAAATCTAAAAGGACAAGTAGCGTAACGCGCTGCGAGTTCATACTTAAAAGAATATCATTAGCGACTTTGACTAACGCTGTCTCCGTACTGTGGTGTCGACGATATGCAGATTGCAACAGCGGATAAAGACCTGACCGACGATGTGGTCGTATGTCTGATTAAATGCAGCACGCTCTGTAAGCTTAGAGATGTAGGCCAAATTGTTCACGGGACACAAGTTCTTAAACACTGAATTTAGACCTATTTCTTCAGCAGAGGTATAACCTCAGCCTCTTTCCAGCTTACAGGAACACTTCCTGTATCCAACGAAATGTTAATTATCTTCCTAATCACTGCAATAAGAGGTTCAATACAGAACTTTAGTAGAGGTGTGGGGATAGGATCGAGGCAGCAAGATGTAGATTTAGAGTTCGCAATAAGCATGTACACATCATCTTCGGTCAGAGGCGCAATTGTCTCAATAAATAATGGAGTTGGTGAAGCACTATTGGTATCACTATCGTCCTGGACAAGCACACTGATCAAGCTCATCTCGTAGTCGAGTAATGTTTTGCGCAAAGTATTTCCCTAAGTCATTTGCAAGCGCTGATTTATCCGCATAGTCTGAGAAACATAGTGTGTTGTTTTCCACTAAAAGGTTTTTCACAGCCCGAAATAACTTTACTTGTTGATCGGCATTTTGATCGATGAATTCAGCGAGAAAAGCTGATTTAGCCTCTTTCAGCAAATGCGTGACATAATTTGTGTGTCTTTTAAATGAGTCCCGATCAGCGGCAGTCCCAGTAGACCTCCATCTCCTTTCGGCGCGCCTACGTACTCTCTTGGCTTCAAGGATTTCATCCGAGTACCAAGGCACTTGGGGTCTAACGGTCACCGTTTTGGCCTTTAGAGGAGCATATCGATCTAGTAGTTCAGCTAGTGTGGTGTTATAGCAGTCTACCAGCTTTTCAGGCCGGGATGGAGTGGCTTTAGCTTACCAGGTCACATTAATTTGTGAGGTATCCTTTAAAAACGTGACTTTATTTACAATGGTTCAGTGGGACGAATATCAACGGAGTCGATATGGCAACTTTAAGTTCATTTACAAAGAAAGCAGTTAAAAGATCTTAAAATAAACGCAAACTGAACTACGCAGTGGATGCATCGCGTATGTGTTTCCCTCTAGAGGACACCTCAGAACGCCAACATGAACGATACACGGAGTGAAACGTTCCAATCAGTGATTTGAGGCGTTTATGTTTCTTGAAACACAGCTTTGCTGTTTACTGGTGAGGTTATAGTTTCCACTCGTGTATATAATCCATTGCCACAGCTTTGCTGTATCTGCTCACGAACGCAGTTGTGTTTTCTTTCTGTGTGCTATTCTTACACATCGACATATGGTCCTCCTTCTCCACGTCATGTTCGCCATCATAAAACTCCCCTTCCAACCTGCATCAACAGAAAACAGCGGAAAACTGATGACGAAAAGGACGATACTATACAAAGGCAGTCTTGCGCTGTTTAAACCAGTGCAGGAAAAGCAGATCTTAGCAACGGCTATTGAACCTTAAAAAGAAAATTGGGGGTAATCACGCTTTTTTCAGGAATAATTTAAAAGCTTCAATCTGGAAAAAATGTTACATATTCTGAATTAATCGAGCTCAAATGTCTTTGACAATGAGCAGTTTTTAGACCTCAATAGACCTTGTTCATATCTGCTTTCCCACGTACTCGTAAATCGCGGAAAAGTGCTTCTGCATTAACTTAAGAGGTACCGTCCTTAACCTAAATGAACTACAATCTCGGCGTGTAATCTTTGGCACACCTGGCAATTTTACATTCAGAATGATTCAGCACAAGTTCATCCACAAATGATTTTGAAAAACTCGCCTGTCAAAATACGAGTCCCTTCCGACAATTAACATATTTAAGCGAAAGGGTAAGATAATAAACTGTCCTTAAATCCAACCCCGTCTTTCCCTTACATTCTCCCCCTCCCATCCCCTCCAATGACATCGAGTCATCTTCGTGTCTGCCGTCCGGTTCCCCCCGATCTTCAACCCCCACCCCTCCCTACACTCCCCCTCTTAGGCTCTCCTGTTATCTTGAGTCATCTTCGTACCTGCCGTCCGGCTCCTCCTGATCTTCCATTGCCTCCAGGCACAAGGTATCCGGGAGCACCTCCTGCACCTGTACACTGGTGGCCCCTGTCAGGCATTGGACGTTTTCTATCAGTGTGCTTGATGTGATCAAGATACTGGACATGGTAAGACACAAGAGCGGTCACTGATGAAGAATGGCAGGGAACAATCTTATAATAGAACACAGCATCTTAAGTGCCGATTTAAAAACGCAGTGCAACTTTTGCTACAACTGTGGTATGCAATTTCTCTTAGCGCGCGCTGCTCGCGTCATGCAAAAAATCGTATACAACACTCGCCATACAACATTGCCTATACCTACGACTGTCGCATGGTTTTAAAACATGCTTTGAAATCCTACTACAATTTACGTGCCGTCCGCGACAAGTTGTACGTTGAATTTACACAGCACAATTTGTATCGCAGTCTTGTCGTAAGCTTGTTGCATGCCACAAAGTCGTGCAGTCTAAACTGTCCTTTATAGAGCAACATTTTAAATGCGGACCCAGAGAACCTAGAGGCAGGCTCACAAGTTTAGATTCCGCACTCAGTGTGTCTTAATATTAATTACCCGATAAACCACCTTGTTCGCTAACCGGTTTGCAACTTACCGCTTTGACCAAAGGATGAGGAGGAGGAGCAAAACTACATGCTTTTGCAGTAGAAAGATTTCTTGTTGTTTGTGACTAATGTTCTCATAATCTTATTCAGAAGTTGATAATGCGACAAAAATGCCACTCAATTGATCGATTCCGAAGGTAGCTCGCCTCACGTTGGCCGTCCTATTTACCCGATTAAGTAGAACGATTGACTGTAAAATAGAAGCATGCTTCAAATAGGAAGCACAAATAAGAACAGGGGAACTCCAAACAAGTTTCACGGGGACCGTGACATTCTCACTATTTGCTATTTTGATTCTCAATCCTGGCCGCGATATTTGGATACAAGGAAAAGTCTGGGGCGAAATACTCCAAGTGCATGTCTCTGCCGTGGATATAATAAAAGAGGGTTGTATTTTTCAGCTCGTTTTCGCTTTATTATCACTTCAGAGCTAACAGATCATGCTGCTGCTATGGTAATGCACCATGTGACCAAACTTTTGCTGTCCTCCCAATCTTTTTAAACAAGATGCAAAAGAGATAAATTTAACCTGCGGAATGTAGCTAGAGGGGCGATGGGGGTGGGGGGTAGAATAAAAAACAAACAACAACGAAAACAACAACAACATCTACGCCTCTCTTGTAAAAAAGCATAATTATGATTATTAAACGTCTGGTGTCTCTTAGTACCTGTAACGAATTTCACTGGAGATTTCCTGGTCCACTAGTGGGGATGTGTCGTACGCCCTGTAACGGAAACAAAATACATGTAAAACATTTTCTATGAAGGGTACCTTCCTTCAAAAGAACAAGAGCTTGTTATGAACTTATGCCAATCACCAAGCAATCCCCCCACCCACCCCTCTCCAGACGTCTCCACCAGTCTCAGTAGTAAGATGTACCAAACCTTGAGAGAATAATGGATTTTAAGTCCCAATCACAACACGGAAATTCCCTTTACTGCTCTTTATGCATTTTCATTGGTACCAATCCCTCGACAGTCACTCGCCTGTGCAAGGTTGCGCAGTAAGAGCGGTAGATTTGAGGCCGTTGAGGACTTCATTGTAGTGAAACTGGATGCACAACAATTACTCGCCAATAAAATTAACCCGACAGTCTCTGCCCCTAAGTGAAACGTAATGATCCAAAAAATAGATCAACAAACGCGTAGCCGGATCCTTAGGATAAGCCTTCATAGCGCGCGCCATTTGGAGACCTCTCTTCTCCTCGCGTGTATCCACCCTCGGCCGTGTCGCACTAACTCGCGCGCCATTTCTCTCCCGCTATTTGGGGATCATGTGCGTGCCACAGCTTACCAGCATCGTGCAACATTCTTGATTCTGTAACCTTCTCCACCGAGAACTAATATTGGAAGGTTGAATGTCTTGGCAAATTACCCACACTCACTTTCACATGGTTGGTGATGTCTGCCTTGTCAGGGATCTTCTCCAACACTCTTTTTCCTCTAACTGATTATAGAAATCCTCAGGGCTAAATTCCTGTGAATACATGAAATGTTCAATTTAGCACTTACCGGTTGTAAATCAAGGAATCAGTTCACAAGTCAGCATACCAGTGAGTCAGTCAGTCGGTATGTTTGCCTACAAGCCAACCAGGCAGACAGCCAACCACGGCTTGCTGTGTCAGGAAGATGGCCGGCTACCCAACCATGTCATGTATTCAGTGAGTTGCTCAGTCCAGCCTCAGGTTAGCCAGCCTGTCAGTTTGTCTCTGTCAAACAGTCAGCTTGTCTGTGAGTCATATGCTTCGCGCTATAGGATCGCGATTTTCCGTTCCGCTTTTTCCCCGTATAAACGTAATAAGAGCGATCTTACCCCTAGTTTTTGCGCTAAATGGTTCTCTTCCTCTCTTTTCACTGCTCTAGTTTTTAACTGTTTCTCTCCAGATTTTAGAGTAACAGACAAACGATATCATGCGTGACTGTCCCTTGAATAGCGTTACAATGTAGCAGTTCGACAAAATTAAAACATTCACTGCCAAAACAACGTAGTATGTAGTAATAGCGTAACAACGTAGTAGTCCCACAAAAACTGATTCACAGCAAAATCCAGTAATAGCGTGACAACGTAGCAGTCCGACAAAAATTGATTCACAGCCAGCAAAACAATCCCGTAATAGGATAACAACGTAATACTCGACAAAAATCCATTCATTCTACTTCCAGATCTATTTGACCATCTTATGAGTCCATTCACATAATACTCGTCAAAATCTGATCACCTTCACTTTCCTTTGTAAAATTCAATGTCAAAATTTAACAAAATGCAATTTCCTATTAAGGGAAAAACCTTTGGAACAGCCTGAGCAATGAAATTAAAAGCAAACCAAGTGTCCAGACTTTTAAAAATGCCATTTTTAAATCGTTTTTCTTTTGACTGCCAATTAATTTTTGATAGTATAGTTCTTTATATTAATTATCCCATTATTCTAATTTTTTGGATTGATTTGAGCTCAATATTCATTCTAAGGCTTTGATGATTGTTCTTTATTTCACTTCTACGTTTTGTTACAAAACTATATCTTATTTTGCATGCATTAATTATTATGATGAATATATTCGTTTTGTTTGTTTTGTTTTGTTTTGTTTTGTGTAAAATCTGCTAAGCCTTTATTAATTACTTATTATTTGTGTACCACTAGGTGGGGTCAATATTGTTACAAGCTATGCTCTCTTTGGACTCCACTCACTTTACACCATTCCTCAAGATTTTATTTGCTATTAACTTGTAATTTTTAGGTGAAAGTGAAATAAAGATTGATTGATTGATTGATTGAATGTGAGAAGCTGAATGAGAGAAGTAATCAAGTCACGTTTGTAATCCTTGTGCTCGCAAGATTCGAAATCTTAGATTACTGTATTCATTCGTCCAGGAATCGATACAAAGTAAACTTAGGAAGTCAACTCCGACAAAGTCACACCAGTAAAGAAGCGTTTGCTGGACACGCCAAAGGGAAGAAGTGCGATGCGCAAATCGGTTTGAGTGTTGTCGCCTGGTGTACTAGTAACTGTAGAATACCCAGCCACTGTTGTTTACCTCGGTCGCCGTTATTTGAAGAACGAAACAGAACACAATACACGCTATTCTTATTCAATGACATTCAGTTACGCTCCAGTTTCTGAATAAAGATAATCTTCCTGAAGGCGGCCTCCAAGTCAAAGTTCTCGTAAGAATTGCCCTCGATGAGGTTATCATGAAGCGAGGTGCCTTCCTTTTTGAGGGATTTTGACGAAGCTTGGCGTGTTCTTCTTCAGCAGAACCAAAAAGCAGACGTTATTTTCACTCTCGATGGTTCGTCGGATGTCTCGTTCTTTTTGTAATTCGCGACTAAATCCCCTTTCGGCGAGAAAGTTTATAGCCTTCCACGCAGGCTAGAAAAAATTTAAAGCTTTGTGTAGACTTGATTCGAACGCGTCTTTCCTTTCTTTCGCCATGTTGTATTCTGGGTATCAGACCTTCCCTTCTCCCCCCTCCCCCCTTGTCCATTTTTTTGCTCTCGCCCCGTTTTTCACGCGGCCAAAACTTCTAAAGTCTTTTTGGCTCGGAAACCACTAGGGAACGCTTGCTACGCAGGCTAGCGGTGTGCCGGCACAACACAAAGTCTAGTTTAATTCAACCCATAAGCCTGAGTCGGCGTGACACATTCCAGTTTAATTGAACTCCTATTTATGGCATGCCGTACTGTGAGTCGCCACACAGCCAGCCAGTCATAACACTAAAGCTAAAGCTGAAGCCAGTCATCTCTTGAGTCAGCCCACAAACCAGTCAGTCAGCCAGTCAGTTCATCAGCGAGTCAGTCAGCCAGCCAGTCAGTTCATCAGTCAGCCAGATTATCAGTCAGCCAGCCAGTTCATCAGTCAGTCCGCCAGCCAGCCAGTCAGTTTATCAGTCAGTCTGCCAGCCAGCCAGCCAGTCAGTTCATCAGTCAGTCTGCCAGCCAGTTCATCCGGCAGTCAGCCAGCCAGCCAGCCAGTTAGTTCATCACTCAGTCAGCCAACCTGTTTATCAGTCAGTCAGTCAGTCAGACAGTCAGCCAGCCAGTCTGTTCATCAGTCACTCAGCCAGCCAGTTCAGCCAGCCAGCCACTCAGTCAGTTCACCAGTCAGTTTACCAGTGAGTCAGCCAGCCGGCCAGTCAATTAGTCAGTCAGCCAGCCAGTTCATTAGCCATTCAGCCAGTTAGTTCATCAATCAGTCAGTCCGCCAGCCAGCCAGTCAGTTCATCAATCAGTCTGCCAGCCAGCCAGTCAGTCAGTCAGTCTCTTCATCGGTCAGTCAGCCAGCCAGTCAGTTCATCAGTGAGTCAGTCAGCCAGCCAGTCAGTCAGCCAGGCAGTCAGTTCATCAATCAGCCAGGCAGCCAGTTCATCGGCCAGTCAGTCAGCCAGTCAGTTCATCAGTCCGTCAGTCAGCCAGTCAGTTCATCGGTCAGTCAGCCAGTCAGTTCCTCAGTTAGTCAGTCAGTCAGCCAGCCAGCCAGTTCATCATTCAGTCAGCCAGCCAGTCAGTTCATCAGTCAGCCAGTCAGTCAATCAGTCTGCCAGCCAGTCAGTTCATCAGCCAGCCAGCCAGCCAGCCAGTCAGTTCCTTAGTCAGTCAGCCAGCCAGCCAGCCAGTTAATTCACTAGTCAGCCAGCAGCCAGTTCCTCAATGAGTCAGTCAGCCAGCCAGTCACTTCATCAGTCAGTCAGGTGAAATGTCCAAATCAGTTGTCTGGTGAGCCTGCGAGCAAAAAAATGGTAGGTGAAATGTTCAAATCAGTTGTCTGGTGAGCCTGCGAGCAAAAAAAATGGTAAGTAAGAACAGAAGTGCACTGTAAAAAGGGACTCTATTCATCAGATGCCCAATGATGCCCTAGCAAAATAAATCAGCAGCCACACAATTGCACTTAGTCGCCACCCAAAATGTGGTTGTATGTAATTTAGGCAAAGTTACTTTCATGGCAATGCAGCCAGTGGCTCTCTCTGTAAGTGTGTGACCTGCAGGGTATTTGCAGGGGCTCATTGTTTGCCCTGTAAATTGCATTGCATTTCATGCTGGCATTTTGAGCTGACTGTTATGGATCAATTTATTCCTCTTGTGTGAAGGCGAATTCCGGTTCCCAGCCCTCCCACACATGGGTGTTCAGGTTTAGTAAGTATGGAGTCTGGTGAGTATTTTCCACTGAAGTCCATTCAGTGTGATGGTGCTTGCTGGCAGCTGAAAAAGGAAGATGGTTCCAGCTCTCTGAGTTGCCATGGATACTTCCCTACAAAGCCGAAATTGCTTAGGTCCCCTGGCAATCTTTAAGGCACCAGTTCCCAAAGCTCATCTATTGGCAATGGGTCTAAACTGCATATGATGACAAAAGAAAAGCCATCTGGTAGACTGGATGATTAGCAAGCTTCTTAATTTTGTTGAAACCACAGGCAGACAATCCGAACTGCGTGACGTTACGCCCACTATTTGATCTCATACATTCTCTCTATTTTGAAAAGGCTGTTCTTGGCTGGATTCAAGTGTTCCTTAAAATACCGAATTTTGCACCTCTTAATCCCAAATGTTGATATAATGTGCGCCAGATGAATAAAGATCCCTTACCTTATGCTCTTAGTGCAGCCTTTTTGCTTTTTAATGGCATTTAGAGTCGCTTGCCACTGAACCCCCTAAACTTAAACTTTAAATTTTAACTTTATTTTGCGCTCACTTCTTGAAATTGCATTATTAGCATAAAAGAAAAAAAGAAATACGGTACGTATATAGCAATTAAAGGTGACAGTGGTGTATAGTTTGTGCATGGAGGTTAATAGAACCGCAAAGTTATTGAGTTAACCTCCATCTCGTTTGAGTGAAAATAAAAAAAAAACATGGGAGTAGAGGGACGGATTGCTTAGCAAAACAGCTAGAAGAATTACAGGAACGTTTGATATTGCTGAAATAGAAGATAGTTTTAAATACTTCTGGGGAAAGCAAATTGATTTAGATCTTTCAACTTGTATGGGATTTCTTGCCAAAGATCAATGGCAACGATAGTACTGAATGCCTTCTGAATTTTTTCCATTGTCTCCCACTTCCACGTGTCTCTCGCCATCCAGCCTTGGGCAAATGAAGGCCAGGCAATTTTCGAAGGTCGATGCCAAAAAAACTTGTAAGCAGTTTGCTCATAACGACCTTAAGTGAAAATTCACCAACACATTGCCACTCCAAACCTTTCACTCATTCGACCAACGCAAAAATACGGCTGTTTTGCCATCTATATATAGGTTATCGGTCAAGGTGGTTGATTATGATGGCCGTTTAATTACTGTAGTAATTAAGTGTGTTTTGCAAACAACACTAAATTACACTGTCAGGGTTTTTTATTTTGTGTTTAGCAAATAAAAGCTGAATTGATGCGCTAAAGAAAACATGCCGAGCCGCGGGGGAGCCAGTGAGGGTCATTAATTTTGTCTTTAATTTAAATTTGATAATGGCCGTTATGATCAGCCACCTTGGCCGATACCCTATAGACTGCAAAACAGCTGTATTTCTCCGGCCCATTGGTTGAATGAGTGAAAGGTTTGGAGCGAGGGTGAAAACGTAGAGTGGGACTGGGGAGAGACGCTAAAAATGCGTTTTTTTCTCTGCAGGGCGTGTGTGGCTCGCTCATTCAAAAAACAAAAAATAAAAGCCGACTGTTTTGCAGTCTAGATATCCTATGAAGACTGCGATGTGACAGCGGATGTGAAAACTTGCAGCGTCACTTTAGGTCATTATGAGCAAGCTGCTTACAAGTGTTTTTGGCATTGATCTTCAAAAATTACCTGGCCTTCATTTGCCCAAGACTGGATGACGAGAGACGCGTGGAAGTAGGAGACAATGGACAAAAGGAGAGAAGGCATTCAGTTGCGGCGGCCGTTTTAATCGTATACCTTGTTCTAATCTTAAACTAGTGTTGGCGGTTCAGCAGCAAGAGACTTAAAATGCCATAAAAAAAAAGCAAAAGACCACACTAAGAGCGTAAGGTAAGTGATCTTTATTCACCTGGCTTACATTATAATTTTATCTATATTTGAGATTAAGAGGAGCAAAATTCAGTATTTTAATTAACACTTCTCCCAGTCATTTGAATCCAGTCAAGAACAGCCGTTTCAAAATAGAGAGAATGTATGAGATCAAAATAAATTAATAGCGTGTGTGACATCACGCTGAGTTCGGATTGTCTGCCTGTGATGAAACAGTTTCTTAGACATCGCTTTTTTCCAATAAGTATTTTAATTCTGTGGAGCAACATTTCCTCTTAAAACATCTGATTAACAACCATTATATTGCACAAAGATCAACAAGTGAGGAAGCATAATGAGAATAGAAAAAGGCTGTGGACCTTAAGCTTAAAAGCAGTGCTAGGAAGATGACTTTAAAAACAAGAGCAGACAATTACACTGGAAAACTTGAACCATTTACAGACTTCAAAAAAGTTTGTCAAATCTCTGTAAAATGTATACATTTCCTTTGTAAATTGCAATGTCTGTAAACGTGCACACTTACAGAGATTTTATGAACCCTATAAAATGTCTGTAGATTCGACAGAATTTTACGCGTCCAGATCCCATTAAATGTCTGTGAGATCTCAATGTTTTCTGTGTAAATTGTAAGCAAAATTTACAGAGATTTCATAAGCTTTGTAAAAATCCTTGTAAAATCTCAAGGTATTCTCTGTAAAAAAAACTCTAGGAAAAAACTATGTAAAATAAAGAACATAAAATGTCCATAAAATCCTCCTAAAAATCGAACCAAAATAACTGCATGAAATGTTAATAAAATGTACACAAATAAAAAGCACACAATGTTAATAAAAAGTGGGTGTAATGTTTGTAAAATATACAAGGAGTACCATATGAAATCTCAGCAAAATCTTCATATTTTCTCTGTAAAAGACAGAGGGAAACAAACCAGGATGAAACGCCAGAACACAAAATCCCAACAAAATGTCTATAAAAAGTGGACAAAAGCTGGACCACAAAGTGTCTGTCGATAAATCAAGTGCAGACAATACTGTATCTTCAAAAGATATGTATTTTATTGCAAAATGTTAACGTTTTCTTTGCAAAAACGAGCTGGTACTAAAGCGACCTGAAAAACGCTAAAAACGTCAGTGGCCGTGAACTTTTCAGGGCCGAGCTTGCCAGTCCATCGCCACTGAACATTTAACGGCATGAAAAAGGTATCCTTTCTATTGCAATTGCCGTTGTATAATTTACGTCCCTTAGCTTTATCGTTTCTTATAAACACTGGAAAATTATATTTTCATTCCAAACGGCTGCTGGTATAGCTCACAATTGGAGTTACTAATGTTTTATGTTACACTGAACTGTACGAGGCGTGCCACCCGCCAGTTCAGAGGGGTTAAACTAGACAGAGAGAAAGACAGATTACACGCATGCTACACTGGACAACATAAGGCGTTCCACCCGCTAGTAGGGAGGAATTAAACTATAGAGAGAGAGATTACATGTATGTTACACTGAACCGTATGAGGCGTGCCACCCGCCAGTGCAGAGGGGTTAAACTAGAGAGAGAGAAAGAGAGATTACATGTATGTTACACTGAACTGTATGAGGCGTGCCTCCCGCCAGTTCAGAGGAATTAAACTAGATAGAGAGAAAGAGAGATTACATGTATGTTACACTGAACTGTATGAGACGTGCCACCCGCCAGTTCAGAGGCATAACGAGCCAGAGGTTCTTAGCAACCACAAAAATACCACTGGATCCCGCTGAGATAGGGGGCAATTTGCCACCAATCTCAGCAGGATATCCAGCTACTCTGAACATTCCAATGTAATTGAATCGCGTCTGGTACTCGTTTCTGTTTGATATGGGGCGTCAATTTTCACGCTTATCTGTCATAATCCTTAAACGCGATCGTTTATTTATGACGAGAGTTAAATTAAATTCTATCTTTAGACCTGATGCACTCGAAAAGTGACTGCGGGAACAGGAAAACGATACCCAATAGTTTGTTTTGGTTTTGGTGAACAATTACTCTTGAGGTAGGCTCACCGGTTCCAGAAAATAGCACTAAATTACAACCAAAGAATCAAGTTTTCTTTGTTTCTCTTTCGCAGGAAATATGGGAAAAACAATAGGGCTGTTTATACGAGAGAAAATAAGCCGCGGCTTACTCTGGCCACGGATTACATAAGACCCGAACACTCCGTATAAATGGTACAAAATCTACATTCACGGCTTTCTCAAGCTGCGGCTTATCCTGGCCTAGGAGTTTTTACTTTTATAAATGGTTCCTTTCGCGTCTTCTGTAAGCCGCGGCCAGAGTAATCCGTGGCTTATTTTCTCTCGTATAAACAGCCCTATTATGTGTTTTGTTTTTGGAGGGATATATATCTCTTTTGAACGCTAATTAAAATTCGCTTGTATTCCTAAATCAAAGATACTTGCAATACATGGTAATAGTGAACATATTTGGGAGTAATACACACAAATCAGTCTGCAAGTATTATTCTTCTTAAACGCTGTGAAAGTAAATTAACATCACTGAGCTAAAATAATTCGCTTCAATATGTGATATCTCGTTGCGTGCCCATGAAAAAAAGTTTTACTATCCGTACGGTTTCCCTAGGAACTGATAAAATTCTCGTTGAATAATTCTTCAATAACCTCGGCAGACGTCGAAATGGAAGTTTCACTATTCGACTTCCTAAACCGACCTTGGCAGGGAAAGCGACAACGGCGACGGTATCGAAATCATCATTTCAAAGTACAACTTCTCCTTTTTTTAATTCTCTCCCGATTGTTAAAATTTGTTTAACTTGGAAAATGCTGGCGAACTCTCCAAGGACTAAATTAGTCTGAAGGGCATTAAAGTAAGGAAAACGTTCTCGAAAAAAAAAAAAAACATTTCATCCGAACGTGTTATTGTTCTGCAAAGAAATGTACCAACTGTAAAACGTTTTGGTCATTAAACCTGCTTACAACATTTGCCTAGATTTGTATGTGCATTTCATAAAACTGTTCATGTTATATATCCCAGAAGCACTCAGGCATATAGTGATGCTAGGACCTCAACCTGGATGAACCAGAAAAGATATAGAACAATTTCCTACATTTAACTGCACTTTAAAAAATGTTCATGTTATATATCCCAGAAGCACTAAGGCATACAGTGATGCCAGGACCTCAACCTGGATGAACCAGAAAAGATATAGAACATTTGCCTAAATGTTTTTATGCATTTAAAAAAAACTGCTATGTTAAATATCCCAGAAGCACTCAGGCATACAGTGATGCCAGGACTTCAACCTGGGTGAACCAGAAAAGATATAGAACATTTGCCTAGATTTTTATCCGCACTTCAAAAAACTATTCATGTTATATATCCCAGAAGCACTCAGGCATACATTGATGCCAGGACCTCAACCTGGATGAACCAGAAAAGATATAGAACATTTGCCTAAATTTTTAGCTGCAGTTAAAAAAAACCTGTTATGTTAAATATCCCAGAAGCACTCAGGCATACAGTGATGCCAGGACTTCAACCTGGGTGAACCAGAAAAGATATAGAACATTTGCCTAGATTTTTATCTGCACTTCAAAAAACTATTCATGTTATATATCTCAGAAGCACTCAGGCATACATTGATGCCAGGACCTCAACCTGGATGAACCAGAAAAGATAGAGAACATTTGCCTAAATTTTTATCTGCATTTAAAAAAAACTGCTATGTTAAATATCCCAGAAGCACTCAGGCATACAGTGATGCCAGGACCTCAACCTGGGTGAACCAGAAAAGATATAGAACATTTGCCTAGATTTTTATCTGCACTTTAAAAAACTATTCATGTTATATATCCCAGAAGCACTCAGGCATACAGTGATGCCAGGACCTCAACCTGGGTGAACCAGAAAAGATATAGAACATTTGCCTAGATTTTTATCTGCACTTCAAAAAACTATTCATGTTATATATCCCAGAAGCACTCAGGCATACATTGATGCCAGGACCTCAACCTGGGTGAACCAGAAAAGATATAGAACATTTGCCTAGATTTTTATCTGCACTTCAAAAAACTATTCATGTTATATATCCCAGAAGCACTCAGGCATACATTGATGCCAGGACCTCAACCTGGATGAACCAGAAAAGATATAGAACATTTGCCTAAATTTTTAGCTGCATTAAAAAAAAACTGTTATGTTAAATATCCCAGAAGCACTCAGGCATACAGTGATGCCAGGACCTCAACCTGGATGAACCAGAAAAGATATAGAACATTTGCCTAGATTTTTATCTGCACTTCGTAAAACTATTCATGTTATATATCTCAGAAGCACTCAGGCATACAGTGATGCCAGGACCTCAACCTGGATGAACCAGAAAAGATATAGAACATTTGCCTAGATTTTTATCTGCACTTCGTAAAACTATTCATGTTATATATCTCAGAAGCACTCAGGCATACAGTGATGCCAGGACCTCAACCTGGATGAACAAGAAAAGATGTGTAACATTTGCCTAAATTTTTATCTGCAAGTTACATATTCTAAATCACTTGAATATTTTACTATTGCTATTTTCCTCGCACAAACATACAGAGTCCTAAACTCCTTGGTAGTTTGAAAAGGCTTTCAGAAGCTGTTTCTGGACGATAATATATTCTTCAACGATAATTTTCAATTTTCAAACTGCCACTATTTTAATCACCACCATAAGTGGAAGAAGTAGCCGCCAGATAAAATATTTTTTGCTTTGACAGGGAACAGCTATGTAAAAGATATAAGTACCCATATCCAGTTATAAAGACAAAATAAGGAGCCGCCCACTTCCGCGCCCCCTCACCAGTCCGATCTTCATTATCGTGGATCGATGACGAGAGCGCGCGTATTTCGCAGCTTCATATTTAATTTGCCGCCAGAATATAATTCATTGGCCGCCAGAATATACATGAACTTTGCTACATATACATAAATACGATTGAACAGAAAGATTACCGCTCAACAATGGTCCGAAATCGACTTCAACCTGGGTGAACCAGAAAAGATATAGAACATTTGCCTACACTTTTATCTGCACTTCAAAAAAACTGTTCATGTTATATATCCCAGAAGCACTCAGGCATACAGTGATGCCAGGACCTCAACCTGGATGAACCAGAAAAGATATAGAACATTTGCCTAAATTTTTATCTGCATTTAAAAAAACTGTTATGTGAAATATCCCAGAAGCGCTCAGGCATACAGTGATACCAGGACCTCAACCTGGATGAACCAGAAAAGACATAGAACATTTGCCTAGATTTTTATCTGCACTTCAAAAAAACTATTCATGTTATATATCCCAGAAGCACTCAGGCATACAGTGATGCCAGGACCTCAACCTGGATGAACCAGAAAAGATATAGAACATTTGCCTAGATTTTTATCTGCACTTCATAAAACTATTCATGTTATATATCCCAGAAGCACTCAGGCATACAGTGATGCCAGGACTTCAACCTGGATGAACAAGAAAAGAATTTTAACATTTGCCTAAATTTTTATCTGCAAGTTACATATTCTAAATCACTTGAATATTTTACTATTGCTATTTTCCTCGCACAAACATACACAGAGTCCTAAACTACTTGGTAGTTTGAAAAGGCTTTCAGAAGCTGTTTCTGGACGATATATTCTTCAACGATAATTTTCAATTTTCAAACTGCCACTATTTTAATCACCACCATAAGTGGAAGAAGTAGCCGCCAGATAAAATATTTTTTGCTTTGACATGGAACAGCTATGTAAAAGATATAAGTACCCATATCCAGTTATAAAGACAAAATAAGGAGCCTCCCACTTCCGCGCCCCCTCACCAGCCCGATCTTCATTATCGTGGATCGATGACGAGAGCGCGCGTATTTCGCAGCTTCATATTTAATTTGCCGCCAGAATATAATTGATTTGCCGCCAGAATATACATGAACTTTGCTACATATACATAAATATGATTGAACAGAAAGATTACCGCTCAACAATGGTCCGAAATCGAAGGAATTCTGACTCAATCAAATCTCACAGAAAAATTTACATTAGAATATAATCCCAGGAAAATGCCATGGGTGATTCCTGCCAAACGTACCAATGTAACAAAATCGAAAGTAACGTCGATCTTACCTCTTATGTTCGTATTTCCGCTTTTAAAATTGTCCGATGGCGATTTACTTCGGCGGCTTAAAATATAGTTACAACTTACCAAAGTCCATTGCACGTCAATGAAATCACCCGATAAAACAGAATTTCAGCCTGAGAAGGCCTCACTATCTGTAATTTCTGGCCATCACATACTGAAATATGCCGATTATCCCCTTGAAAATCTCAACGAATCGCTAAAGCATAACATTTGACGAAACTAGCGTTTTGTCTTACAAGTAAAGCCATAAAATGCCATGAGAACACGGCGTAAGCGTGCCGCGTGGTGGTAAATTAAATTCTGCCGCTGAAGGGCAAAAACAATACTTCTTTCAAGGTGTGCGAAGATGCTCCTGCAGTGAAACCACAAATGGAGTACGTTGACGGCTCTTATGCAGGCCTATAACGTCACTCCTTAGCAACTAGACTTGGGAGATTTTTTAACTTCCGGTTATCTCTGGCTCGTTATGATTAAACTAGATAGAGAGAACGAAAGATTACATGTATGTTACTGAACTGTATGAGGCGTGCTACCCGCCTGTTCAGAGGGGTTAAAATAGATAGAAAGAATGAGAATTATACTGATGGCTTTTCCCAGACCATAAATAGATGACCACCCAAGACAAATTCCTTTGGCAATGAAGTTGGTGTCCTTGATACTCTGATGTGCTATTTTTCTTTCTGTAAAAGAAAAAAAAAGACTTTAAATGAACTAAACTTATTGAAGGAACAAAGAAAATGCTAGCATTTGATTTGTATGATACAACACATAATATAATTATGTATCTACGCATATAGATATACATGTGCATGTACATGTATTCGTTAATGTTGAAAACATCACTTATGTGCATTAGCCTCCTTTGCAGCTGTTGTTTGGGTCTGTCCTTAATCCCTCCCCACTAATGTCTGGTGAACTAAGCTGGAAATTCCATTCCCATTGTGTCTAAGTATTCAATCTGGAGGGAGAAGAGAACTGACAAAAATGGCTGCAAAGGAGGCTACAGGAACTTACATGTAGCCACCAAAATTTAACAGCCATGATGTGATTAATCAGTTCCTGGGAAGGGAATGTCCGGCTCCGTTCAGCAGATGTTGGTGGGGAGGGAGAATACGACCAACATGTAAGTAACAGCTGCATAGGAGGCTATTACAGTGTACTGTATGTGCATCAATTGGTCAACACTGGATAGACCATCAATAAGGAAAGATTCGGCGGGTCAACCGTACACAAAGATTTATTATTTTAAAGACTTGGTTTGCCTGGACTAGGGACTGTTATTGGCTGTGAAAAGCTTCCGTAACTTACATGCATTGTAACATGATACATTATGCCTTCAAGGAAAAGCATGGACAATAAGACTTCACTGTGGAGGCTATTTCATGCTTAGTATAGGCTTAACTTATTACAGTTTGCATAAAGGCAAAAAAATTGAGTAGAGTTAATGTGGTGGCAATGACAAGTACATGTACCTTACTCTGTTACAGTAGCATGTATAAGGTATGAAAAGGAAATTACTATTAGGGGGTAAACTTCAAAGGACTCTATGTAGCACATAATTATTTATGATACCAGATTGGCTAGAAGAAAAAATTGCTTGTACTGCAGGTCACATTAATTTTTATTTATAGGAAAGATGAATGTTTTTTTTTTTGGAGCAGGCAATTTCAACAGTTTCAATTTATTTTTTTCCATATTTCTTACACATTGTTACAAGATAAATATGTATTAAGATACAAAAGATAAATAAATAAGAATGAGAAACATAATGGCGAGGATGTCCATAAAGAAACCATTGGGGCTTATACGAGCTATGGGCTCCTAAAAAATTACAACTTGGAAATCATGATTTTTAGGCATACATGTAGCTTATTTAATTAATCAATTCATTTAGGTTACAAAGTGAGTGAAATAAGAAATACAACATGATACATGTAGTAATGCATGAAACCCCAAACAGAAACTCGAAAACAAAATCTGAGTTCCAGATGGGATTCGAACCCACGGCCCTCCACAATCTAGATGGATAACCACTGAGCTACTGGACACTATGGTGTGCAAGGGTGAAATGTGGGCTTTGACTGGAACCGTATCACGTGGTCACACAGCCAAATAATGACTAGCACATACATAACTGCATCACGCAGTCACATTGAGGCATATCAAAGATGCATATTGAGGCATATCAAAGATGGCTGTGTGACCGCGTGATGGAGTTCCAGTCAAAGCCCACATTTCACCCTTGCTCACCAGTAGCTCAGTGGTTAGAGCGTCCGTCTAGATCGCAGAGGGTCGTGGGTTCCAATCCCATCTGGAACTCGGATTTTTTTCGATTTTCTGTTTGGGGTTTCATGCATTACTATCATGTTACACTTAGGTTACGTGTAAAAAGCAAGCACACAAACAAACACACACCAGCAGCAAAACATAAAACAACACTTTCAAAATAGGAGTAGTCAATAGAGGAGTAATGTTCTTAATTCAGATTTCAACAGAGAAATACTGTCAGCATTCTGAATTTCTGAATGAAAGAAATTAAACAGTTTAGGTCTGGAAACTTATTGCAAACTGTCTGATATTAGTTCTACACAGTACAGTTGCAATGTCTAGTATTGTAACGATGAATATGACTTATCAGCAAACACAGTTCTCTGAATGCATCAGGAGGGAAGCCTTTCTTGAAAAGTAACAAACTTTCCAATTAATTTTGAAATCGGTTAACATTAGATAGTTCACCTAACTGGTGATCATAGGGTATGGACAAATATACATGTATTTACAGCATTATTCATTCTTTTAAAGTGGGAGTACAGTAATTTAAGACATACAGTGTAGTGTAAAGCCCTGGCCAAACTACATTGTACATGTATCCAAACTATAGTCTGTGGCAAAACAAACTACTGGTACAACTTGACGCTAAAAATTATGCAATTTAAAACATACACTGTAGCACTAAAGTGGAAACCAAAAGTGCTTAGCGTTAATGTTTATGGTACCAGAGCTGTTCAGTGTTCGGTGTGAAGTGAGAAAAAATCATGGAATGGTTGAGAGAACAAGCTGAAAAGGGTATGTTCCAAACCGTTTTACAGTTATCATTGCAAGATACACCCGTGTTTAGGGAGATGATTAGAATCAACAAGCCCAGATCAGTTCTCAGAAATTTTAAACGCTATTGAACCGGACATCTGCAAAGAGAGCACGAAAATAGCAACTATTGATTGGCTAGCAGGGTGAATGTGACTTGCATCAGGATAAAGCTTTGTTGGAAGAGCGGCAAAACACTGCAACGTTTTTTTCATTGAGCAGAATTGTTGGGCGTAATGTTTGATCAAAAGCAAACTCTATCCAACACTTGATCTAGCAAAAATTGTTTGACAAACATCATCCAACATGGGCGGTCAAGCGGTCGAACAATCTTGCAATGTTAAATCCAACTTTGTTCAATAGTTTGACCAGGACTTAAAAGAAATCACAAGCCCATCATGCTGATGTGATCTTTTTTGTTACACTGGATCAAGGTTGCATGAGGTGGAACAAAAATTCCGAAGACGACAAGAGGTTCAATAATGGTCACATTCCTTCATCATGCTATGTTACAGAAAGTTCTTACCTTAAAAGGTTTTACTTTTCTTTGCAACTTGAGCATACACTGTAAAGTAGTCTGCCATATACTGTACTGCGCACATAACTACAATGTATTCAGCCTGAAGATTAAAAAAACCGGATGTCAAGGCCAAGTATACACTGAACTGTACAGTTCAGAAACCAGAATGAAAATATGAGCTTACAATGTAAATATTGAAAAATATGTGCATGTTAACACAATACAAAATGCTACATTGGCCAGGCTGAAAAATTCAAAGATTCAAATCTTGAGTGCCAGAGGATGATTACTGTCATGATCTCCCAAACAATACTGTTACATGTAGATGGTCTTAGTGTAGGTCTCTGGAAAACATGATCTAGTTTTTAAGTGTTACAAGCCATGATGGCAGGCCAGAAGACAGTCTTATAATTATTTTGTATGCTCATGCATGTCAACACTGTGTCTTAACCTTCTCATGACCAAGCATCATTGCAGTTTGCAGGAATGACGCAAACATTAAGGGAGATTCTTTTTAAAGGATTGGTGTTAATGCTGCAATGGCACATGCATACATGTATATGGTTGGGCTTGGGAGTTTTACGCTTGTTCCATGAACATGAAGCCATCTTAAATGTTATTCTTTATTACACACAACAACTAGACAATCATACAGTCTGTAGGTATGAAAAACACCCCAGCAGTAATGAAATTTCAGAAATCCAGGAGAATACAGCTGTAATTACAGTATGGTCTTCATTGCACATTCTCATTACAAGCCATATACTGAAACTTGTTGAATGACTAATTATTGTAAAAGTTAAAAAAAGGCAAAAAGAAGTGAACATACCACCTTATGATGCAAAAAAATAACTTTAAAAATTTTAGATAGTTCCACTTGCCTTTGATCTGCTCTCATACAGTGATGGTCTCACTGACAGTTGTAATACTTGGGTGAGCTATCACTACAGTCTGTAAAAGGAGGGTCGGTACATTTCACTGACCCCCAGTCCATGGACTACCATGATGGACTACCGAAATGGACTACCTATATGGACTGCTAAATGGACTACCAAAAATGGACTACCCTTAATTACCTACCTTGAAAAAAAAAATTAGTAAAGTTTGGTTGTTTTCATCGATTGATCGTGATCTTCACCATCTTTTATCTTTTAAATGCTGCTGGTCAGCTGTTCTGCAGGCGTATTCATTCGTCTCGTGTGATGGCTGACATGCTGGATGGTGAGTAAAAATTTGAATTTATAATCGTTCGTTATAGATAGGGTAGGGATAATCACAGATATTTTGGTCTTTAAGTGCCCCCAACACTGAAATATTTTTTTTCGCTAAAATTAATCTTTGCACCTATTCAAAACGCATTGCACCTTTAATTTTTTATAACCAAATCGTGAGTTTTTACAGGCTGTAAAAGTTACGACATTAGCCGTCATCTGTCACACGATCAAGGTAGTAAGGAGCGTGGGTCTTTTCCCCAGTTAAAGTCACAAACTGATTTTCATCGCACTGCGTCTTTGTAAACATGCATGCATAATAGTCAACTGGGGAATAGACCCATGCCCCAGCTGACTTGGTCATGTATCAAATGATGCATAGTTTATCGTAAGCCCTATAAAAAAACTCTAAAGGCTGGAAATAAATGCTACATGTTTTTGGAATATGTACAAAGTATTATATTAGCAGAAAGAATAACTATTCTTGGGGCTAGGTGCACTTTAAATAAGGTAAGGCTTTTGGGAAGCAGGCTGCACCCCCAACCAACTTTTCAGGGAGTACCCCCTGGGCCTGGTCATGTGATCTATTTTTGAGTTGTATCTTCTTCTGTCACTTACCATTTTGAGCATCATGACAGCCAGGCAAGGAATCATCTGGAAGATTATAAATCAAATGTTTACTCCAGCTGCAGCCTGTCAGCCATCATGCACGACGAGTGAATGCGCCTGCAGAACAGCTGAACAGCAGCATTTAAAAAATAATCACGATCAATCGATGAAAACAACCAAACTTAACTAATTTTTTTTTCAAGGTAGGTAATTAAGGGTAGTCCATTTTTGGTAGTCCATTTAGCAGTCCATACATGTAGTCCATTTCGGTAGTCCATCATGGTAGTCCATGGACTGGGGGTCAGTGAAATGTACCGACCCGTAAAAGGAGGCAAATGCCATACAATACTCAGTAGCTGTTTAGCACAACTATTGCAAAACAAAAGTACAGTGTAAGGCTCCAAGCATTTCAAATACAATCAAGCAGGATAGAGATTTATGTTTTAACACCCCAAATACTTGCCTGGACACAAGCACTGTACTTATTATGGAAAAAATAAACAGCCTTTGAAGGTCATTTGTATGTGATACATGTACAGTTGTAGTACCGGTAAATAAAGCAAGCCAACTATAGTGTAATTTAATTGACATATTACTGTATACTGTGATTGGGATAAAAATATATAGAACTATAAATTAGCTTTGTCTCTATTTCTTTTCTCATTGTAAAAAAAGTCAGGTCACTGATATGAAATCAAGCAGACTTTATTGGACGGCAGCTGTGGCCAGAATTAATTTTGTACCACACGATTTTTTTTGTCGAGTTAGGGTTAACAGAATTAATAGTTGCATTACCACAACAGTAGGCACTTCAATGAAGATGTGAACACTCAAACTAAAAGACCCATCTTCAGCCTTGATGCATTACAGGGCTGTACACGCCATGACCAATAATTCATGAATTTCGTGTGACATGAAATTCCTTAAACCTTTGAAGCCCTTGTTTTATCCCACAATTAATGGCTGCTCTGTTTTTCTCTTTGGGAAAGTTTTGTATATCTATTTGTAAATTTTGGCCCATTTTACAGTACAGCTCAAAGGTAAGCGTCCACGTTAACGCGCTTCAAACGAGTTAGTTAGAAATGCGTTAACGCGAGTCCGTTTATCTAACGCGCTTCAAAAGCGCGCTTGAAGCACAACTCATTAGTATGTATGAGCTGGCGTATTGTTCTTGGTTCATTGTTCGGTAACACGGCAACTTTTGTCATTTTTCAAAGCTCCAATAAAGAAATACAGTTCAGCCTAAATCTGGAAAATCGAAGAATTTATCCGATTTCCAAGTAAACCATGATATTTTCATCAAGTGACTGCATTTACAAAACAAACTAGCGAAGTATTAAACCGGTGAGAAAGCGACTATAAAAAATTGCCCGGCGGCTTGTGTAAATGAACGTCGTTCATAATTGTGATGCCATCCATTCTTTTATAGTTTATGAAGTAGGCCCTTTTTGCATACGGCTACCATGTTTTCAAGGATTTCAAGTACATTTCATAAGGAGTCGAAATGGCCGCACCAAATGTAAACGCCGCCAAATTTTCAGCGCAAATTTGCATAGATTTGAAGTGATAAATGAAGAGCGCGTGGTGTGTTATTTGATACGTGGCAAAACTCGAGTATTTCATACTGATTATAGTTTTTTGCTTAAAGTAAGGTATTTGTTGTTTTATAAATATTTCTATATGTTGTGCAAATACCGTATTTTTATTAAGTTTAACGTAACGAATATAAATTCTCACAAAGAAAGAAGAAAATCGACTTTGCAAGGAAATCACTATAAGCGTCCCATCAGACGGCGACGAAAACAGAGACTTCATCAGAAAGAAAACTTAACAGATTGATCACCTTTTAAATAAAATCTAAGTGATGTACTTGAAATGGAGGAATTATTATGACCTTTCATATTTTCTTACTTCACCGTCCAGCGTGCAAGATTGCCGTTGCTTTATCCGCGGTCGTGATATTTTTGCCACTCATTGACTCAAAAACACACACACAAAAAAAAACAAAAATATTATCAAACCATCGCTAGCCAGTATACGTTTATCGTCTTATTATCATGGAGAGCTCAAGAACGGAAGTTTCGTATTTGCATGTCATGTCGGAAGATGTCCAAAGTTTTGATGAAGTTGCCGAGTTATACTTTGAAGCGCGAGACAATGTTGACAATGAAGAGATCGAAGAATTCCCCGTGGGACGATGAGTCAGAGAGCGACGAAGAATCCAGTGACGATGATTCTATATGCATTGACAACCTGGAAACAGACTTATCGGAGAAAGCGAAAATAACTTCATTCCGTCAATAATACGTGCAACTGTAAATTCGGCGAAAATAAGAAACCATGTAGCGCTGGCCATCAATCAAATTGCACGTGCAGAATTTCTGTAAATTTGCATATGCGCGAGAACTTTTCGAACAATCCGCAGTAGCAGATGCACGCGCAAATTTGCTCTGTCGGTTAAAAAGATTGTATTTCTTTGCTAGTTCTTTTTTACTGCTGATATTTTGTGGGTAATGGGTACAACTGTTTTGATGAAGTAACCTTCTCACCGTCGCCGCCTGTTGGCAGGGAAATAACTTTCAAAACAATTCCACGGAAGCGAGTTGGAGTGGTTTTCTTCGCTTCAGTTCGGGACGATTAAGAATGGATTTTTATACAAAAATAACTCTTAGCCAAAGTTATCAGTGAAAGCTCATTCAATGTTTGAGCGTTGAAAACGCCATTATGTTTCGAGGTTTGAAAAGTCTGGCCAAACAAGGGATACATCTGTTAACGTCAGAGTTTTGGAACTGGCACGAATTAAGCGAATGTTGTCGTCGAATAAACATGAAGAGAAATACAATTGTAGCATTTCCAGTCCTATTTCTGGCCGCAGTTTGCTTATTTTGGCTTATTTCTTTTGTTTGTGGAAACAATGTTGGACAAAGGAAACTCAAGCACTGAATAACAAAAGAGAAAGCGCGCTTCAATAACGCGCTTTCAAACGCGTTAACGCAAATGCGTTAACGCAAAAAACGTGCGTGTGTTTTGCGTGTGCGTTGGTCAAATACCTTTGAGCTGTACTGTAAGTCAGAAGAGTCAAGTGTGGCAACATGATAATGGCCATTTCATACAGCATTGTTTTTTTATCAAATTTAAAGTACTTACATGACATGTACTGTAACAAGAAAATGAGGTTTTATGTTGGGTGCTTTTTACCTTGAAGTTTCTACAAATTCACTGAGGGCCAACTTACTGCAATTTGGAAACCGATTTGATGATGAGTAAATTGTGTATACATGTATGTCTGGATAACTGTTTTCCTCAGGTTTGATGTTTTTACTTCAAGGTCAGTTTGCATAATGGACTATGTGGCTTGGCTCCACTCTTCAGTGTCAATTCAATCTGACTTGTCATTGTGTCTCTTTATGAACTGCAATTTTCATGCCCCATTGGGCATTCTACAATTGTCTAAACTGAGTGATAATTTCTTTCTTGATGAGATCTCTGTGATGAGGTCTACACTGCTGTGTTGCTTTGTTTTGCTCCTACAGCTGTATGCTTTAGTGTAGAGCTAAATGTTTCCGTCCTTTAACAACAGCACAATTTCAAAACAAAAACAGATGCCAACATTGGATCAAGGGAGAAAAATAGGCCTTTAAATTGGAAAGCTAATTTCAAAAGATGTCCACACAGTTCCATATACATAATTAAATACAATCATTGTATTACTGTTGTGCTAACCCTGCTCCCGAAACAGAGTTTGGGTCTTACATTATTTTGTAAGTGTATACGTAATTAGTGGAGTCTTGTCATCTAATTTAGACACTTGGAAAGCAAAATTTATAATTGAGTTTAAGTACAAGTACATTAATTTATGATCACACCAAAAGCTCACTTTGCCACCAACTACAGGTAAATCAATGGATCTATTCAAGTGTAAGCCAGTTGAGCACCTAGTTTGCCGCAATCTTAGCTACGATTCCTTACCTGCACATGCAGTAAGCTTAACCCTTGCTTATATTAAGAACAAACACGGTAATGAATTAGCAAGATAGCATAATTTTAGACAGCTGCACGTACTACTGTAGTTATGCAATGCTTTCGAGTGGTACATATATACCGTGGAAAATACCACTAGTCTCTTGTATTTTCTTCGTATAGCAAGCTATTTGAGATACATACACCCAGCCAGTACTATATGTTGGAAATATTACAGTCTAAAATGGCCAATATGCTTACCTTTGAAATCTACAGCAGACCAAGGCAACCATCACTGAACACGGAGACCAAAAACTTGAACCAACAGCACTCGATTACCGTGGAAGAAGCTTGCCAACCGGTCGCATATACGTTGTAAAACTATTAAATTCCATTATTCTATGATCTTGAGGTAAAAAGCCATTCGAAGTGGGAGAAATTCCTTCCAAACTGTCTTCCACGAGTCGAAGTTTGAGTTGAAACGGGCGCCAAAACTACAAATTGCCTACCGGGAATGAACTCGTTTGCGCATGCCCAAGTCTAACCCAACTCCCTCGAGCTCCCTCTCGGTCAGAAGATAATAAAGAGCAATAGTACGCAATTTCAAATCATCTACATACCTCCAGTGAAGGGCTAAGCCCAGAAAGTATGGTTTGTCTTTCAAACGACTCTTTCGCACTTTACTACCTTTTATTTTTAAACACTTTGCCTCTCGGCCAAACGGCCAATGCTTATGGCGCCCAAAAGGGAAATCAGCCCAGCCGTTCGAGAAGCACAAACTTGGCGAGGAAATAGTTTTGAGGCCGTCCTTCTTTGCCGCGCACTGCTTCCCATTTAAAAACAAGCGCTGTTGAAATCCAAGACGAAAGCCGCACACTACCCTTTTGGAGTTATAATAACTCCAACAGTAGTAACTCAGTTAACTTAACTCCGCATCATGGGGGTTATGTCCTGCTTGTGTCAATTTACAGAGATTTTAAAATGCTATACTTGTACCGATTTACAGAGATTTTAGTGGATAAAATAACCATAGAAAATCTTTGTAAATGTCAAATTTACAAACATTCTTCAGAGATTTTGTTAACTCTGTAAATTTTTCAGTTTTCCTTCTTATTTCAGCAGTTAAATTTCATAATCATTTCATAAACATTATAAAAAGGAATACCACAAAAAGTGTATAAAATATCTATAAAAATGATTTTACAGATATTTTGTATGCCATATGTTAAAGTAGGTCAGATTTGAACTCTCATAAAAAGTCTGTAAATTTAAGATTCACAGACATTTCATTAACTCTGTAAATGGTCCAGATTTTCCAGTGTTATGTGGTGATTTAAAGAGGTCAGCTCTATTATGCTCAAATTTGTACTATGTTTAATTCTAGTCTTAACTAATGATTCCCTGATTGCATTTTACTCTTACCTCAAACAGCAGCCTATCCAATGTCCCTGGCACAGAAGTACAAACTGGCCAGGGACCATGCTGCTTCCATAATCTCTGCCAACATAAAGTAACGTATGTCATAGCAATTTAGCAAGCATCAAATATAGCTTGTCTATTACACTTTCTCTCACAAGCAGCTTTGGTGTTTATACTTCATATTTTGTACTTTGACTTTTGGATGTCCAAAAGCTGGTCTCAAGATTAGGCTTAAGTCATACCCTAATTTACGGTTCCTAGAAATTCAAATGACAAAATAAGTGCAGAGCTACAATTCTGACATGACAACCAGTTTGTATGCCAAAGTAGAGCAAATTTAGAGAGGGATACTTCTCAAATTAATGTGATCAAGTAAGCTGAAGCCACTCAAAAGGCACTAAGGCCACAAGGTAGCGGGCATTACCCCTTAAATCTAGCAAAGCAAAGATTGAGCCCAAGCATTAGCAGCCATGGACAGCTGTTTCGGCCTTGTTAGGCCTCATCAGCATGGCATAGCTAACGCTCAGGATCAAGTACCCACATATCAATAAAACAAGCAATGAAAACGTAAAGCTTGTGGGATGTGGCTGGAGTGACAATGATACTTCACAAATTAATGTGATCAAGTAAGCTGAAGCCACTCTAAAGGCACTAAGGCCTCAGCTTACTTGATCACATTAGGTTGTGAAGTATCCTTGTCACTCCAGCCACATCCCACAAGCTTTACGTTTTCAAATTTAGAGAGACTTGGGTTCATACCCTACCACGGAAGGCATCTTCATCTATACCCCAACCCCTCCCCCCTCCTTGCTATCGGAAATTCCAAAATGCTCAAGCCCCTATTGCCCTTGGAATTCCAAACTGCTCTAGCCCCACCCGCCATGCCTTCAGATTTCCATAAGTTTTCAAACTCTCCTCAGGAATTTCTGCTTTTGCCTTGCAGCTGTTTTGAAAAGCCTGTCTAATTTCCAAACACCTTACAGGGAAATTCATCCCTTCACTCCCTCCAATAAAAACTTGTGTCAATATTGACAGCCCAGTGAATGATCAATGCAAATTTAGGCCTGATCGAGCAAGCTCTTTGACTTCAATTCCTTTTATTATTAATCTGCCAAACTCCTTGACATGTGAAAGTATGTAGAAGCCAAATCCTTTATACAAGGGGAAAAACACCAAAAATAGCTGCAATACACTTCCAACTTCTTCGACGTAAGCTTTGACCACCAGTCTTAGTGCTTTTCGCTGTTTTGAGGTTGTATAATTAACGTGCACATATACTTTATTTCTGTTTGGAACCATCACACACGTGTTAACAAGCAGTAAGGATCACTTTTTAGAGAGTGACTGTTTATGTGCGATAACTCTTAGCTTGGCGTTTGGTGACAAATGAAAGCTATAAAATTCAAATTTGAGACAGCCTTATGCTTTGCGACTCCACCAAATACAGGAATATATTTTTGCCCGCCCAATGGCGTCAACTTATAAAGCCACAATGCCCACTTGAGTTTGAATTATTTTTTAGTTTTTTTTTTTATCGCAATTCAATGGTTTTTCCTGACAAAAAGAAGTAAAACTTTATGTTACAGGTGCTGATTAAAAGAGAAATTCTTACTAGTAAAAATTAATGATGATAAGACTGAATTTCTTATTATCGGATCTAGACAGCAACTGTTGAAAATTAATCCTTGTACAGTCCGTGTTGGCTCAACAGACATTAAGCCCATGTCTGAAGTGCACAATATTGGCTCCTGGTTTGACTCTAACCTCTCCATGTCTACCCATATTTCCAAGTCTTGTAGCACGGCATTTTTCTGGCTCCACAATATTAAGCAAATAAGTAAATTTTTAGCAAGAGATAAATTAGAGATGGTTCTGCATGCTTTCGTCACGAGCAGAATAGACTATTGTAATGGACTTCTTTACGGACTTCCAGATTGTGAGATAACAAAACTGCAGAGAGTACAGAACGCAGCAGCTAGGTTACTCACTTCGAGCCGCAAATATGACCGTATTACACCTGTTTTAAAAGAATTACACTGGTTGCCAGTTAGATATAGAATACATTTTAAAATTTTACTTTTAACTTTTAAAGCACTGAATGGTAGGGCACCAGCTTATATTAGCAATTTAATTAATATAAGAAAGCACGCATGCTATTCACTGCGCTCTAATTCAGGCACTATTTTATTACATCCTGCAGGAAAAATGAAAAAATCTTTTGGTGATGGATCTTTCAGTGTAGCCCCGCCTACACTGTGGAATGCTCTCCCAGCAAGCCTGCGCAATATTGACTCTATTTTAACTTTTAAATCTTGTCTTAAAACATATCTTTTAAAGTTAGCTTTTAGCCTTTCGCGCTTAAATGATTTTATTATTGTTAAATTAGTTTATGTAAATACTTAATATATTTTGATAATTGTAATGCGCTTTTGATCATTGAATGTTAAAAAGCGCAATATAAATTAACAAATTAATAATAATACTAATAATATTTATTACTTATATTGCGCCTTTTCTATACAATATTCAAAAGCGCATCACAATAGTATAAAACTAATAACCAGACTTACACCTATAATATAAATCTTACAATTCTTTAAATAAAACTAAAAATATATATATAAAATAATAATGATAATAATAATAATAACCACCGTAGAAGAACTTCTAAAATACTAATGGTTAAAAGAAAATTACTAAGATAATTGAAATGATTCCTTATATAAAAATGTTTTAAGCATTTTTTTTACTATTATTATTATTATTATTATTATAGTATGAAGTGCTTGTTAATATAATTATGGAATTTTCTTGCTGGAGAAGTTAATTGAAACGAAAAGACGTTGATATAGCATTTCAAGTTTTTTATTTCAAGTTTCGCCCACTAAATAAATTTTGAGGTCAAAACCTTTTGTGTGATAATCGATCAGCATATACACAACAAAAATAAACCATGCAATACATCTTTCATTTTTCACAGTGAGAGACTGGCAAGAGTTTTCGCTTGCGACGCTTTCAAAATGCTTGCAAAGCTGATGAGAGTACGAAATGAGTGGAAGAAAACTGGGCTTTATAAATTTACTTATTTGTAGGCGGCTAGAAACGAAGAGTTTCTAAATTATCAATCTAACATGCAGTATATTAACATTGGCCACTCTGGTGCTTTTTTTGCCTTTCTTCTCCATGTCTAAGTGTACGATGACACCCCCCCCCCCCCCCTCCCCTCAGAATTTCTGAGATGACTTCCATGGTAGGGTATGGATATTTTCTGGAATCAGCCATTTTTAAGCCAAATCCCAATAATTATTTTACATCTTTTCAGTAGGAAGTTCTTAAAATGACCAAGTCATGGCCAAGTCATGGCCCTTTGGCTTTACACTCTACAGGTAACAAGCTCTTGACTGAAGTGTAGGGAATGCATGGATTTATTCTCATTAACGTCTGCGTTGCAAGTGGAGGTTGGGTGCCCAGAGACCTGGGGGCTGGTACTGCCGACCCAAACCCAGGTCGGTAGAACACCCCATAAGCCTGCTATACTCACAACCCAGCCACGAGCCCCGTCCACCACACCAAGCCCCAAACCAAGCACCCGTGACACTGAACTTGGAGTTCAGTGGAAGAAACAATAAATAAATAAATAAATAAATAATTATAATATTACAATATAATAATGATAATAATAATAATAATAATAAGAAGAAGAAGAAGAAGAAGAAGAAGAAAACTAAAGGGAGGGGAGGGAGGGGAAATACTCAAAAACACACGAGCTGGAACGCCCCGTACGCAGAGCAAGTAAAAACTACAAGCATGTGGAAAAGGTGCACGCATAAAATAAACAGAACCGCCGCTGACCACTGGACTGCCTGAAGACGTCAGACATAAGCCAGAAAGGCTACAAGCAAACGCAAACGCCATGCCAATAACTGAGCAAAAACTTGCTCCTAGTCGTTAACTAAGTATATTATATTAACAATAATGCTATTGTTCTAACTACATTACTTACATTCAAATTCTCCTCCATTTGTGTGCCAATTGAATAATAATTAGTAAAATCAGTACAAATAATTATACATGTAGCAACACTTGAATTTATTAATTCTTGATCTTACCATAAAAGCTCTATTAAGCCACCGGGGGGCTTAATTAATTTCACTGGTCTCATCAACAAGAAGCTGAATAGAGAGAGAGAGGGGGGGGGGGGTTATTTCTAATCTTAAACACCCTGTTTTCATCTCACAACAGTTTTGGTAAAAAACTCAAACAACTATGGTGCAATTTTATTCTCTAACAAAGAGCAAGCCAACAGTATTACGAGTTTGAGTGTATATTTGCTTAAAAACAAACCAATTGGCCCACATCAAGGTGATTTTGCAAGAGGAAATATGGGGGACTAATTAAAAAACTTTAGGTCCCAAAAAGGGGGAGGGGGACTTGTTACAAAACCAACTTCGAAACAGAGGGCGTAATAGAGACGGGGGGCTTAATAGTAGCCTGTGTACAGCAGCCTCCTCCCCTAAAATAAATCGGGGGGAGAGACATCTGTGAAACACAGACGCTAATCGTGTTCCAAACCACGGGTGGTTTCCCCGGAATGTTGGGGAAAATTTCTGATTGGTTGTTATGTTAATGCCATGACGTAACTAATTTCCTGTGTTCCAGTTGGTAAATTGCTCCAAGGGGTTGCCAGGAAATCCCTAAAAAATGCTGCAGGTTGGGAAGTTAACCCAAAAAATTATTTGTGGTTTATTTCGGGAAAGTTACGGCATTTGTTCTACGTTTACTTCCGCTATCTCAAAACAATAATGTGAAGTGAGGTCAGTGATGCTTGCTGCAACGACTGGGAGTGCATGAGTTCTCTGTTGCCTGGCTATTGTAAAGAAAGATCTCATATTGCATGCATGCGTTATGCCACCTAAATTTAACAGGATTTTCCAATGAAAACGGATCTGAAAACATACGAAGTTTTCTGTGTTTTTCAGCCATTGAACAGATCGAAACGTTGAGCGATAGAAATCTGGTGTAAAGAAATGGAGCATTTAATTTGTACAAAGAAATTCTTTCTCTTCAGTTCATTGTACATCCCACATCAGCTTACATTAATTTTGTAAACACTGTCTGAGAAAACTAAAAAAGCGACATGGCATACATGGACCTCGCAACAACTTGCAAAAAATCGATGAGTAGATTTTCGAAGATTACCGCCGTAAATCTTTCAAGGTAGTTAAGCATTGGCTTCTCCTGAGAAATGAATTTTCTTACAAGAACCAGTTTCTTCTTCACCGAACGATCGTCGCTCCTCGCTGGTTGTTACCACTTCAACGCCTGTCAAGGTCTTCCATGCGGATTCTACACGCGTAATTCCCAACTTTCCTCCTGTTAGGCCTGCGATCAACGAGCGAGTAGCTGAAGAGTCAAGAAGAGTCAAATTAAGGTTCAGTGGTCTAACAAGAATAGTGAACATGCTGACTGAAGAGCTGAAATTGGAAAGCAATGTTGTCTGGGCACATATGGCCAGATACCCACTGTGGCAGATGTTTCATTATTTATGTGATATTTAAAACCAAACAGCGGGATACTGGGACACAATTAGCGACGCTGCTTTGCAGACGTCCCTTTTCCGCGTGCAACAAAGGAAATAGGAGACGTCTGCATGCAGGCTACTTAATAGAGCTTTTACGGTGTACTGGTTCTGTTTTCTATAATACCTGGTCTTAATTAATACTTAACATTGTTCACAGTAACAATTGATGCATTGCTTTTGTTAAAAGAATACCATTTGTAAGACTATCGTCCTGTCAACACAGAGTAGTCAGCTACACATACATGTACAGTGTATTTACAATTAATGAAGTACAGCTAGAAACCTATGTCCAAACATGGACAATCAGAAAAGCACTAACAGCAGACACAAAAAACACTACTTGAGCAAAGTTGAAATTTCGAAAAACAGAGAGGTTTTAACATTTACAAATTAGTTGATGGCAAAAACAGTGTGAGTGAGTAATAGAATAACAGCTAAAAGTCAGTTGAGAAAAAAAAAACTTGTTCAAACTTTCCTAAGACTAATGGATCAACTGACTGTCAAAACATTTTTTCGTAAATTTGTTCATCTGCCAGGTGCACACGCTGATGATTTAACACAGCTACAGCTGTTATGTAGTTTAAGAAAATTAAAATTTCTTACTCTAAGAAATCTTTCCCTGTAGAGGTATTTTAGCAACTGAAACTCATCGTCTGGAACAGGAACAGATCTGCCAGGGCTGTAATGCAAAATTGCTTTTTAAATATTATTATTATTATTATCATTATTATTATTATTATTAAAAAGGCTTCCAAGTTGGTTAATCAATGCATGCGTACCAACGTAGTCCAGAGAAAGAACATTTTGATCATAAATTATTTTAACAAACATTTCCAAAACATCAGTAGAAGGAATTGTCAGAATCAATGGTTTCACTGCTGGATGTGATTACATTTGCCTTACTGACCTCTGTCTTGGCTTGGGTGACATGCGACCTCCACTATCATCATCATAATCACTATCAGCACTACAAGGAATGCAAACAACTTATTGAAGAGCTGTAATACTCCAACTCTGAAAAGGGCCTGTGGTTGATTCTTGTCTTGTTAATTGACATCCAGTTCCATAATCATACTCTGGGGAAAACTGGGCTATTAGGTTTCTTGCTATGAATGATCTGTGTGCAAGTCAAAAACCATTATTAAAATTTTATGTTAACCCATTGGCACCCGTGCCGGCCAAAACCGGCCGTAAAAAACTCCCATGCTTCAAAACATTGCAACTTTCTCAATCGCACGAATATTGCCTTAACTGTTAGTTGTGAGCACGAAATGGAATGCCCTTTAAATTTGGATATCCAATAAATGCAAGAAACGGAGCGATTTTTACCAAATATGGCCTTTTGAGTTTGGACAAGAACGAAACTGGCCGTTTTTAACGTCAAAGAGAAACAACAAAAATGCCCCTTTTTGCCTTCATGTTTTTTAGGGAAATCATCGTCGAAAAACCAAAATTCAACCATCATAACAAAATTCAGTCCTTTTTCTAGCTTAGAAATGACTTTTTTTTTTCATATTCTTCTCCCGATCGTAGATACAGCCTTTTGTTCCAGTGCATTCGGGCCTTCCCGACATTTTCAACATCTTGAGCGCATTGCATGCTGGGAACCAACGAGAATTTTTGACAGCGCCCGTTCCTTCCCCCAATTCTTTCACATATAAACTAAGTCTACATCCACTCCGACCTACCGCCAAAATTTCCTGCTCGTGGTCATCTTCAGTACACAGAAATTCCAAAATATACTAAAATATACCAAAGGTACTAAGTGTTCGACCGGCCAAATTCCCAGTTCGTCGAGTAACAAGCCAAATTCAACAACAAAGTACATCACCTTGCTCGATTCTTTGAGAAAGTGGACTCTTAGCTACCGTCACGCTTAATGATGCTCATCAGGCAGCCGCTAAAGATGAAAAATGGCTGTAAATTTAGCAGAAATCGCAAGCAAACCGAACTTGGGCCATTGTTGTCGCTTCACGGATAAAAGATAGCTACGTCAAAATGACGTTTTCAGAAACCTTGAGCCTCCAGTGGCTTAGAACAGCACCACTTAATAAGGGCATACATTGCACTAAAACAACACAGAAACAACCACTGACAGAAGTGTTTTTGCCTCCCTGAGCCAGTAACGGCTCAAAACCACAACCAAACTGATTGGTCAATTTGAAATGACCCGCATACCTAGAATTCCTTTGATTTGGAGATTTGTCCAGATCCTATCCAGAAAGCTGAATTCATGGCTTTAGCAGCCAATTTATCGGGAATTATGTATCTCGATTCAGTAAAAGAGTGTTTTAAACGGCCTGGGGAGGCAAAAAACAAGTATATACTCCTCAGTGTATTAACATTTGATTTCACTTTATTGAGATTTCCAGACCAAGATGCATTCAAAAATTATATTATTCAGTGTCTTATTTGTAACCGCAATACATTAGTATTTCCGTAGTTTTCACATGTCAACACACTCATAGGGTGGTCCGCCTGTGATAGCAGCAACATTTTTTCTGTCACCAAACAACGTTGTTTGCAACAGTACCAAACCTTACAAGGAAGGGAAGCTGCAGCTTAAAGATTACCAACAAGAAATTTAATTATAAAATAAATTTTTATTTGTCCACAACCTAAGTGAGGAGCACCAGTTCATCAGAGAAGGTTTTATGGCCAGAAAACAAAGAGAAACAAAAAGTTCTGTAGTTTGCCTTTTTACTTCCCTGCTTGCCCAGACTAAAAATGCCAACTCCATTTAATTTGCTGTGAGCTAGATCAGTAATAACAGGACCCAAATCTGTGCACCAGAGTTTGGTTCTGTTACTGCTTGCACCAAATACAGTAAGTAAAAATTATCTGAGAATACATATATGAAAATCATATATTTGAACTGTGGATTAATGATTAAATATGTGACTGATCATCGGACTTGCAGTAGTGAAAATAAAGCCTGAAAAAAAATTCAGGCTTGTATGGGATTCGAATCCACGACCTCTGTGATACCGGTGCAGCGCTCTACTGACTGAGCTAACAAGCCACCAGGCTTTATTTTCACTACTGCTTAAGTAGTGTTCATAACTGCGATGATCAGTCACATATTTTATAAAAACTATCTGTTTTGCAATAATGACACATTATTACCATCCCTTTGATTTTGGAACAACATTTTATTTATCTAGCTACTTTTAAGTAACCAGTAGTAGTGAGTTACCTTTTAGTATGATAAAGAAATGACAGAAAGCAATTATAACTATTATTCCTCAGTGAAAGCCACTTTGCAAACTGCATTAAATACTAGCATACAAGAAGATTATCTACTGACTTAGCAGTGACACAAAAAGTTTATTATTAGGTAACCGCCAGGAAAACTGTTCATACCTGGTGCAGTTTCTCTTGTGATGATGCCAAAGACTGAAACAAACACGCTCATTAATAACCTGTTATTAAAATAAAGAAAACCAAAATTAAAAGCAACATCAATTATTAAAGGCATTTAATTTAAATTTGTTATAATACCTCACAACAGATGATCTTAAATAACCTCCCTACCATGTTGTGTAGGTTTAGTCATCTTTTATTTCTTGTCCTACAAGCACCAAGGATTTTATTAGGTTCCCTCGCCTTTTTTTTGTCATTGTTTCTTCCTCTGGCCAAGTGGGCTACAGGTGACTGACGGACGAAACGACGTTAAAAAACAAACGGGTAATACAATAAGCAGCTTATCGCCTCAGTGATCGCCGCTTAATAACATCTTCACTCCCTTGAGAAATTGTCTATCAGATGATGTTAAATTAGAGTCAAACTTGATCCAAAAAGAGCTGAATTCATATACTTGGACAGGTGCAGGACTCATCCTCCTGTCTCTGGGACTCACAAATTTAAGGCTGCGTGAGTCCTTGGACTCACTACTGTCTGCTTCTATATGGATCACTGACAATGTTATTTTGTTTTTAGGGAGAAGTCCAATGAACATTGTTCTACCCTTGTAACACTTTTATTGACGTACATGTACACATAACCTTGTTAAGTCAATACCTACCTCCTAACATTTGAAAAGGCAAAATTTGCTCCTGCTGAGGTAGGGCGCATTTGATGAGGTGTAAAAACCAAGACTCCCAACTGGGCTGTCAGTACCTGGGGAAAACACAGTGTCAATATTTACACTACAAAATGCCATAATCATGTTTCATCCTATAAGGTTATGTCCTTGAAATAAAACTTGTTGCACAACATTTAAAGTGTATTATTTCAAAATGTGAATTATTGCATGGAGGTGGTAATCTCATGCAATTGATGCATGGAATTGACCTTCAGATCCAGAGTAAAATCTTAAAGAATCTTTCAAGATTATTTTTATGGATCCTGCATAGGAATTCTAACAGAGTAGAGCCTTATTATCTTCACCTAATTGTACAACCAGTCTCATGGAGTATCCCCTTATATGAATTTTGAAAGTACCTTCTCAGATAACCTACTACACAGATATTATCAAGACAGAAAGCATTGTTTGATTAAGCTGAATTATTATACAGAATTACACCAGTACCTTCAGGCAATCGCAGAAACTCTTCACACACCGAAAGAAAATGTAAAAATATCCCTTATTCTACTTTTTGTAAGCTGTTACAGCATAACTGTAAAACACTTTATACACAAGAAGCAACTCAAAGTTATACAGTAGTGTAGATCTGTAAACATTTTTGTTCACGTAATTAGTACCGCACATGTGTATTCAATGCAGAAAGACTATTAATAATCTTTTTTTTTTCTGTAGAAAGCCTATTTCTGTAGCCATGCACCTTTTCAGTCAAAAACATTGTCTGAATCCAATTCTTCATGTCAGTAATTTTTGTTCATGTGTTTCATTATCATTGCTAGCAACTGTCGGTTTTCCCCTTTTTGTAATTTTCAGGCCTCAGAATGAATACAACATGTAATAGTTGCTAAAGATAATAATACTCAATTCAGTAAAACTGAATTCTGATCACTTTTCCACATGTTCCTGGCATTTAAAACAGCACATTTTCACAAGAACAGCAATTTAAGAGCGACTTGCTGTACCGGTCACCTATACCTAGGCAAGATAGAAAAAATCGATTTCCTGAAAATTTGTCAGGAAGAAGGTTTTTACTAACTTGTTTTAAAACTGTAACTTTGAGGCTGTTTGGATTTTTATTTTCTTCTCCAGACGGCATTTTGTATTTGCCCCTAAAAGAGCCAAACTCGGCCCTGAAATTACACTTTTTGCGAACGCTAGCAAACCGAATTATTGCGCGTAGCTGGAAAAGCTAACTCATGTTATTAAAATATAATGTTTTAGTACTTATTTCGTGTTGTCAGATCCACATTTAATACGAACCTGAATTTTTAACAAATTTTCAAAATTATACGCTACGGTGATGTCGCGTCACATCCAAATTTAGGTCAAATTCATGGACCAAAAAGTCAATCTGGTACATGGATTTACCTCCCAAAACTATTTTTCTGGATAAACATATCACTTCATTTTACTTTTTATCGCAAATCTAGCTTGGGTAAATAAAACGCAAAAATTTGACAGCGTCTTGAAACCAGGCACTTGAGCTAATCGCTTTACATTTTGACCCTTTTTTTGAACCCCATTTTTGAACATTGACCCTGAAATGTTCGCCTGTGGGTCTTAATTCCGGTGAAATAGTTGTTTTAAGCCTCCAGATATCAGCTATTGTAATTTAAGCATAGTTTCTAGCCGCAAACGAGTATATTTAGCAAAGGCTTATTTTGAATGGCCTAAACATTTGGCGGTTAGCGAGCACAGACGATGCACGCAACAAAATGTCGCTTTATAAATCGTTATCAAGAAAATCTTTAGGTAAACTAGAAGAATAAATAGTTGAATAACTACTTGGAGTTATTTCTTACCTTAATCTCGCCTATCTTGATAAGAAATGGTAACATTGCTGCTGACGTCTTTAAGGTACTTTTCGTGGCGTGACGAAGCACTCGGATTACATATTAACCATTGACACAGGCTACCCAAGCTAATGGATGATTCGATTCGTTTTGTTTCGGTTATCGTCAGTCGGTGTCGGTATTACAATTACACTTTCACAACCTCCGTGTTGTCCCGCCAATTCTGTTAAGTACTATTATAATAGTTCCTAGCGGCTGATGAATCCCCGCTAGACAGTTCCGCCTCTTGAAAGCTACACATGGGTGTGATATTTATTATTTCTGGGTGTATCATTTACACATGGTTCTTACCAGGAGCTTATTGCTATTGCTCCTACACATACCGATTATATTAATTGTAGTAGACCTGGTAATGAACGTTCTAGAATACTTCGATTTTGGGCACAAATTATTATACTCAAAACAAAACAAAACAAAAGATAAAATAATTATATGAAATAATAGTTTCAGTTCCTTTGGTAAATTCTTCCAAATTCCCCTACCCCACGCCCCTGTTCCACGGCTAAAGTTTTGCAAAATACCTATAAAAACACCTATTAAGGTATTTCTGTCTCATTTTACATGATGAATGTAAAACCTATTAAGACAACACGTTCTGCTCTCTTTCATTTGCGAAGACAGTTCCTTGTCTAAACTGTTGAGACTCTTGTGACCGACCTGTTCATCATACTAAATACTAAAAGTGAGTAAAACATGAGCCCTTCGTTATTCTCTGAAAAATATGTTAAGTGGGGTATTGGGTGGAAAGAATTGATTAGCCTGCGTTGCAGGCGTAAACGGGGAAGGGAGGTGGAGGGGAAGCGAAAACCCGTGTCCCTTCCTGAGCTTCCATCAGCGCAAGCCCCCACCTCCCCCCACACCCGGCTGCCCAGTTTTACGCGTGCTCCGCAGGCTAGAAATTAGGAGGCCAGTGGAGGGGGGCTGTTCTCATTAGATGTTACTCTCTCAGCTCGGCCAGGTTCAGATCGTTTCATTTGCGAATTATTATCTCGCCCCATACTCCACGAGCTAGTGAGATGTTCCTTTGCCACTGATACGAAATGGGTGCATTTTTCCATTTCTACATTTTTACTACATTTTCCATTTTTCCATTTCGGTCTTACTCATTACAATCGCAAGCTGAAACAAGTCCACTTAAAGCAGCTATGTGTTCTGCCTTGCGTTTGTTATTAAAACCGCCTTCCGTTGCTAAGTCAAAGTAGTTGCCAATACAATACAAAGCATAGCAATGTTGAGCTGCTTCAGCCGCTTTTCTTTGTACAGGGCACAGGTGTCTAGGTTCTGGGGGGGTACTCTCAGAAAAAATTGGGTGGGGGTGTGCGGCCCGCTTCCTGAAACCCTTTCCCTATTTGAGACGAAAATCTGCGATTTTCCCTACCCTATTTCAGACCTGACAAAAAAATTGATACCCTATTTCAAACCTATTGCACGTACACAGTTGGCATAAACATAATTAAAAGACAAAAAAGAAGAGCTTTTGTTGATGGTTTTATCGGCTAAAGTGTAGAAGTAGCTTTTTCTAAAAAACATACCGAATTCAAGACTAGAGTGCACAAACCATATCCTATTTCAGACCAAAATGGTCAAAATTGATACCCTATTTCAGACCGAAACGGCTACAAAACCATACCCTTTGGGGCCGCACATACGTATATCCCCCCCCCCTCCAGGGTCTAGGTTGTCATATACAATTGGATACAGCAATTGTACTTCTTGAAGTATGGTATTTGCTGCTGCTCTTCTGCCACCGTGATATCTGGCACTGAAAGATCACCCTGATCATAACGACATTTCGCCGCCATTCTAGAAGAAAAAAAGAAGACTGCACTTGCTGCGTGGCGAGATACTCGTCTCTCTTGAACAGCATCAAGCCATCCATCTTCTTGGCAAATCTCATGTCTCGGGCTACATTAATGGGATCCTCTTTTTTGGCCGGCTGCCTGGCCAAGGTTAAATTTTTTCTCCCCAGTATTTCTTCTGGGTATCACTGAATCGAGTGAACTTTTTGGTTGTCTTCGAGGCCCACCCCTCGGGTAAAGTGTTGGCGCTTGCTTAGATGTCTCCTTGTTCAAGCACTGTCAAGACTGCTTCACTCGACCATCGACTAAAAGGGCCTGGTATTTCTTTTTAGCCAAGTCCAACAGAGTGCATCTCTCATGCAACAACTTGCACTAACCCAAACAATAGGTGCTTTTCCAAACTGGAATGCCTCTGGTACATTTTGACACATCCTTCATTTGGGTACGTAAGGAGCTCTGTACGGGTCCGCAAATGATCCCAGGACCGCAAATGATCCCGGACCGCAAATGATCCCCAAACTGGACCGCAAATGATCCCGGACCGCAAATGATCCTCGTATTGCACCATGTTGGACCGCAAATGATCCCGAACAAAAAATAAGGAATGGCATGGAAGGTGAAATGGTATGGATAAGGAATTGGCATGAATTGCGATTATTTTAATCAAAGCCTTAAATCATGGCTCACAACTATCATCATCTGATTAATTTTAAAAAGGTAAACGTGGTCACACAATTTGTGCAACTGATGTGAAGCAGTCAATCAGTGTTATCACACCAGGATCCAAACCTATCTCGTTTTTCCTTCCGTCTTTAGAGATCTTTGTGTTTGTTCTTATCTTTAGTAACTCCAAGAACGTTCACAAATGATATCAATGAAATAAGAACAGGACAGTTTAGCCATATTTTCCGAACGCGTGGGAATCACAGCTCACACGACGGTGACAAGTTTCGGATGATCTTTGACCCCTGCTCCGATTTCAACCACATCACCGCGTTTCTCGCCTACCTCAGGCCAGTCGCCTGATCCCATGGATGTGAGAAAGAACACATCTAGTATTCTGGGTACAATTTTAAATGAGAGTGCTCAGTGAACAAAAGACTTTTATTTCAAAAGATAACGAAATCAACTGCGGAATTTTTCAGTTAATTCTTTACGGGTATGTGTGTATTTTAATTCTCCGTTGCATTTGTGATTATACAATTGAATTATACTAGCCTGGGACCAGGCTCCGCAGTGGGGTTAAGGAGCGAAAAGAAGGAACGTGGCCAAAAAAAAAATCGGCGAGTAAAGCGAGCCGACCCGGGGACTGGCGGCTCGCTTCGCTTGCCTGTTTCCACGCTCGATTTTCACTGAAATCGGGCACATGCACCAAAGCGTTGATCATATACCCCACAGAAATAAAATCTGATTAAGCATGTTCTCGAACGTCCTGGGATGTACAAATCAATAAACAGAAGACATGAAACGAAACTCGCAGTCCACGATCACAACAAGTGTCGTTACAAAATCAATTACTGTACTATGCAGCCGGCGTCCTGAAATCAACAAACAGACAGAACGTCACGCAAGATCACAGATTTCCCACTAAAAACGAAAACAAAAAACAAAAAAAGAACTATGGAATAATTCTCATAAAATGATAAAACGTGTTGTTTGTGTGTCATTTTTATATCAATCCATGCCATTCCTTATTTTTTGCTTCGGATCATTTGCGGTCCAATATGGGGATCATTTGCGGTCCGGGATCATTTGCGGTCCATTTTGGGGATCATTTGCGGTCCGGGATCATTTGCGGTCCTGGGATCATTTGCGGACCCATACAGCTCACTTGAGAATTTCTCCCCACAAGTGTGGCAAAACCACATGAAGCCATTAAATTACAATTTTTAACTTTAATATAAACGCAGGATTCTCCGGTTACGTATGTTGAATACAAGTAAAACCAAATCCGACGTTAATTTGAAAGGCGAAAGGATACAACGCTTTTTACAAGAAAATATTAATCGCGCTCAAAACAAGACAGCTCCAAAACACGTGCACCGCAATTCTGCGAGATTTGATACCAGGAAGTGCACACTCGTTATCCCGAGACAATGAGCTTGTTGAAAGAAAAAAAAAAGCTACAAAACAATCAATTGCAAAAAACAAACAACCAAACAAATAGTAAGAATTTGGACGCTCTCACGTGACCTTAGCATTCCTGTGACCGTGGTTTTGTTTGTAGCATGGCCGCTGAGAATGTTTCGAACAAGCTATGAAGACGCAGCCATGTTACCATTTCTTATCAAGATAGGCGAGATTAAGGTAAGAAATAACTCCAAGTATTTATTTTTTGCTACACCCAGAAATAATAAATATCTCACCCATGTGTAGCTTTCAAGAGGCGGAACTGTCTAGCGGGGATTCATCAGCCGCTAGGAACTATTATAATAGTACTTAACAGAATTGGCGGGACAACACGGAGGTTGTGAAAGTGTAATTGTAATACCGACACCGACTGACGATAACCGAAACAAAACGAATCGAATCATCCATTAGCTTGGGTAGCCTGTGTCAATGGTTAATATGTAATCCGAGTGCTTCGTCATACCACGAAAAGTACCTTAAAGACGTCAGCAGCAATGTTACCATTTCTTATCAAGATAGGCGAGATTAAGGTAAGAAATAACTCCAAGTAGTTATTCAACTATTTATTCTTCTAGTTTACCTAAAGATTTTTCTTGATAACGATTTATAAAGCGACATTTTGTTGCGTGCATCGTCTGTGCTCGCTAACCGCCAAATGTTTAGGCCATTCAAAATAAGCTTTTGCTAAATATACTCGTTTGCGGCTAGAAACTATGCTTAAATTACAACAGCTGATATCTGGAGGCTTAAAACAACTATTTCACCGGAATTAAGACCCACAGGCGAACATTTCAGGGTCAATGTTCGAGATAATCGCAGCGTGAAAGTTCAAAATGTAAAGCGATTAGCTCAAGTGCCTGGTTTCAAGACGCTGTCAAATTTTTGCGTTTTATTTACCCAAGCTAGATTTGCGATAAAAAGTAAAATGAAGTGATATGTTTATCCAGAAAAATAGTTTTGGGAGGTAAATCCATGTACCAGATTGACTTTTTGGTCCATGAATTTGACCTAAATTTGGATGTGACGCGACATCACCGTAGCGTATAATTTTGAAAATTTGTTAAAAATTCAGGTTCGTATTAAATGTGGATCTGACAACACGAAATAAGTACTAAAACATTATATTTTAATAACATGAGTTAGCTTTTCCAGCTACGCGCAATAATTCGGTTTGCTAGCGTTCGCAAAAAGTGTAATTTCAGGGCCGAGTTTGGCTCTTTTAGGGGCAAAATACAAAATGCCGTCTGGAGAAGAAAATAAAAATCCAAACAGCCTCAAAGTTACAGTTTTAAAACAAGTTAGTAAAAACCTTCTTCCTGACAAATTTTCAGAAAATCGATTTTTTTCTATCTTGCATAGGTATAGGTGACCGGTACAGCAAGTCGCTCTTAAGCATTTATGGCAGCAGCTGTCAAAAGAGGGTAGCAAAGGGCTTATATGTGACGCGTGATGAGGGCAAAAATTGGTGCGTGAAACGTGAAAGGAACTAAAAGAGATACGTGATTCGTGAATTTACAATGCACCTGATGCGTGATTTGTCTCTGAGATTTGCGGGACACATGAACTACATCTATTAGTTTCGTGAAAATGTCAAAATTTCCTATTGCATCGCTTCGAAAACCATCGGGGCCATCTGGAATTAACAGACTGAAAATAACAGACTTTCAGACGTACCCAACAGACAAGCATTGTGAAGCAATCTAGGTACCACACCCCCGAAAGGTCAACATCACAGAGTGACCGTTAACGGATCTTGAAACCTTTTAGGATTAATTTCTCATGTATTGCCACATCTGCTTGAGCCGGTGACTTTGCATTTTGGTTCGGTATTATTAGTTATTTTGTTATTCTCACTGTCTAGCAACATTTCCATCCACTTCTTGCCAATTGTTGTCAGTTCTTTTGCCAGTCCAACTAGACAGGCCAAAGCGAGCCTGAGCATAAGCATAAGTTGACTTGAATTTACATCCATTAAAACACATAGCAGGCTTTGATTAGCCCCTCAGAATACCGACAATCGCATCAGTCCGAGGACTAAAATTTTAAAATTTCCCGGGGGAGCATGCCCCCGGATCCCCCTAGATACTGTCACATCGGCAGTAGTTTATTCCAGTCGGCTTCCTAGTCCTAGATCCACCCCTGCTTTTTCAAGTCACAGTCGTCTCAGTAAACCTCTCTGTACTGAAAAGAACGTGAAAAAGCCTATCGTCAGCAACGGATGGGATTTCACCCTGATGACAGAATCAATACCATCGTGTTGCGTAACCAGTCTGCCTCATTGCCTGATGAAATGCTCTCAGTGACAGTCTAAACTAGTTACTATTATTACATCTGCCACGATGAACAACTTCCACATATGATTCTGGCCTCCTTGTTTCTGACGCAAGAAAAGGTGAAAGCTGGGGTTTATGATCATTTCAACCGTGATTCGTGAAAGGTTGTAAAAAGTATATGAGATGCAGGAATTTTCTTAAAATTCGTGCGTGAAACGAGATCACGACCCCCCCCCCCCCCCCCCACATCCCTTTGCTACCCTCTCAAAAATCTGCTGATTCAATCCTATGCTTAGAAAACAATAATATAATTATTTCCAAAGCTTCTGCGCATAAACTGCAACTGAACCAGAAATAACATTAACCACAAACCTTTTTACACATTTTTTCAGGATGAAGCAGGATTTGAATTTCGAAGAAAAGTAATCCGGACGTTGTTGTCACTGGACAACACTGGTGCTAGTAAAGCCATTTATGAACTGTGATCAAATAAGAAACCATTGTCAGAAGAAAGAGGATTATTGAGAATCTCTAAAAGAATATTCCTTAGGGTAGACAATTTGTACACATGTATTGTTAGTTTAATATCATGTTGATATTTCAGTTTGATTAAAATTAGCATACAACACTAAACCTGAAAACTGATTAAAGCACCATTTCAAAGGACTGAAATGACATTATGTGTGAAAATGTGAAAAAAAAAAAGAAATTATGCAGTTGAAATACATTGAGTTTTCATGCATTGCCAAATAACATTTATTTACAACAAAATGATTTTTACGACACACAAAAACTGGAATCTACAGATGTATACAGCTGTAAGTGTACAGCCATGTACATGCATGTACACATTTCATTAAATGATATTTAGAAGGCAAACCCTTTTTTCTGTAGTAACTATTTTGAATCAAAGTTTTATTGTACATGTAAATACGGCAAAGTCAGAGTAAATAGTGCACAATGCTCAGTGACCAAAGAAAATTGCATTTTTATTTTTTTTGTTATACTGTAGGTTTAAACATGTTCTTTCTGTTGCACAAGTCAGCATCAAAATAATACCAAATTGTCAGCCACCTTAAGAGCAATGAAAGCAAATTATACTGCAACTTTTAATTCCGATTAAATCCACATTTGGTGACACTGAAGCCTCTTTGGCTACCGATGGCATGGATTGAAATAGTTGTCAAATTGGGCTATTATGTTTTCAGGTTTTTCTCTTGTGCAGTGCAATTATAGCTAAAACACAAAATCTTTTTTTCGGCATTCTAGTGACATTTTGGTTGTGAGAAAAGCTTAGGGCCCTTCATTCTATATGTAATTGCAACCCAAAACTTAAAAACAGTCATAACATAACCATTTTAATTTACACAAGCAGCTCCGGGCTAAATCAAATGAATGTTGCACACTTGACATCGATTAAAGAACATGCTGGTTAAGTGAGGTGAAAAGGTTCTTTTCTTTTTTTTATGAATTGTGGTCAACAAATGAAAGGCAATCAACACATACTGTCAAACATATACTTGGATAAACAAAAATGAGTTCTCCTAATAACAGTTGAACCGATGACCTTCCGATTAGTTTGGATGCCATGTCACTGAGCTACAGGAGACTTATGGGAGCTGAGCCATTTAACTAGGTTCATGTGCAGTGACAAGCGTCCTGAAAACTGCTGGCATCTGAATGTCGATAGGTGGCATATTCATAATGAGAGTCAAGAGAGATGCAATGTACATGTACATGTAGTAAAATTTAAGCATGGTAAATGAATGAAAAATAGGCACCATAGAGACACATGTGACCATACTGCTTAGAAGGTGAAAGATACGAAAAGTCGAATTGTGTGTTTCCAGAAGATCGCTATCTCCACCACCAAGGGAATTGGAAATTCTGGAGGGTTCAAAGCTCCAAGAGGGGGAGAGGGGTAGAGGATTTTTTCCAAGTGGTTGGCTCAAATGCTCTCAAAAACACAAATAACTATTGGCTTAACGATTTTGAGCATAATGCTGAAAATCAAACTAAAGAAAATTAATTAATTTTTCTTGAAAGCGCTTTGGATTAGAAGTGCATGTTTACGTGAGAAGTGAACACGCGAGCTTCTTTAAGTCTTGAACTTGCGTATTGAGACTATTGAGGATCGAGAGATGAGAATCGTGCAAGGACCAAAGAATGCAGAAACACCAATTGAAATTAAATTATCTATACAAATTTGTAATGCAAACTTGACAAGGTTTTAGGAAATTACATGTACATGTATATCACGGAACCCGGGAATCCTCAGGAATTTAGGACAAAAAATTAATGCTTTTCAACGTTTTGCTGTCGTGAGCGTGCGCGAGCATTGATTTATAAACAAGAGTTACAAATTACCATCCACTACATGTATATTTGCAAAGCTTTCCAGTAGCCTGATTGGAGCAATTTCGATTTATTTACTACAGTATTCAAAACCTTAATGGATGAAAATCTTTCATTGTTTACAGAAATACAGTGTATAGTGGAAGGAGTCGCATAGAACAGAATATTGAATTACATTCCAGTATGGCCTATACGATTTTAATATTTTGCACTGAAACTTTTACCGAATGCACTCCTGCTATTTTTTTTTTTAAGTCCTTAGTATAATTAAAATTGATTGAAGATGTTAGTGAGAGCAGCAAAAACCACTGGAAGAAGGACAAATTTTCATCTTCCGTGTTGAAAACAGTACACTATTAAATTTGCATACATGTACAGTGCAGTGCAGAAATAAGTGTCCTACGCACATGCAAAGGACACGCACGTTTTTTGCGAATACGCGTCTTGAAACGCACGTGTCGACATGCGTATTTGACGCACGTGTTTACTTTTGTTATTCATGCTTATACCTTTGCTTTGTAGTTCATTGTTCCGAAAAACAAAAGACAAGTTACCAGATCACACAACAAAATTGAATATTTAAAATCCAACCTCAAAATGCCGGAACATTCAACGGAGAGATCACTGTTTTATACTCGATGATTTGCTGTGGAAATCAACTTTTCTTTCTTGATCATCTTCAGTGGATCTTATTTACTTTGCTCATTACTGCGAAAACAGAAAAAGATGAATCCCGTGAAAAACAACCGAAGAAACTGCGATTACAACTACAATTTAATTGCTGTTTTATTGCCACGGTGTCTTGTTTTTATTTAATATTCCACTTGCTTCAAGCTTTCACCGATACTGAATACCGACAAGTTCGATCGGCTTTTTCGATGAACTGCCAAGCTGGAAGTTTGGCTGTAAATTATAAACATATGTATGTATGTCAAAAGAAACTTGAAACCTTCCAACATCACGTAAGGCCTTGCTCACGGTATTGGTTACCAATCCCAATTGATTACTGACAATGTTCGACTTTTAGCCGTTATTTTGTTTTGCTGTGGAGGAATTGCCTAGAAAACTAAAACATAAAAGTTTCTCTATTGTGTCAACTATTTATTTTGATGTTTGTTTTGCTTTTCCCTTGCTTGGTCTGCGTGTAACAACACAGCAAAGTTAGCGGACTCATCAAAATTTTTGTCGGGGGCGTTACATTTTCATCCGAAACCATGTACTTTCGGTTTCGTTTCCGGCGTTTGTAGCGTTTAGAATTTGCTATCGTGCGTTTGGTTCGCGGCATCTATCGTTTGAAACGATTGTAAACAAGAAAGCGTTTGAAACGTTTCAAAGCCGGAGAAGGTTTCAAGCGTCTGAAGCGTTTCAAGCGTTCAAATGGTTTTGTGCGGTGGTGAGACTGTTGTGTGTTTCAGGAAAGCGATGCTTTTTCTCCGATTAAATTGCCACTCTGCGGTAAAAAATTCTTTTTTTGCAGAGTGTTTTTTAATTTCTTTGCGAAAGCGAAATCAGGCGGCTATAGTACGAGTCACACTCCTCAGGTCAACATGCGAGCTCCGAAACACGTCACGTGCTAGGCAACCGGGGTGATCATATTTCATCATTCGGCGGATTTGACGGCACTAAGATATTTTTTCGAGTATTTTTGCCGGCATTGTTTACCTATTTGCTACGATGAAAACACTAACTAACAGCGCTTGTTTAAAGCCAAACAAAAAAAGTAGTTTTTGACTAAATTTCACGTTCTTGGAAAAGCCGGTTGAAAGCCAAACAGGAATTTGCATATTCCGTGATGTTTATCTGACCCTTGTGAGAAAATTCTGAAGTATTCGGGTTAAAAAACAAAGCAAAAAATCAGCAAGGAAAATCTTGAATTATGTCGTGGCATTTCGTTCTCACATGGGCGTCTTCACACAAGAAATAACCTCACCGGTCAAAAGAAAATAATTATTGCTCCTTTCATTTTCGATTCGAGTGTGTCATGATCAGATAACCTCCAGCCCTTCGAGCTGATCAATTACAAGTCTATTCAGTTTATGGTTATTCGAAAATAGAACTTAAGCCTATCCATTTACGTTAAACATTCTCCGAAATATTGATATCAGTGACTCTTGACGAATTCGCCGACAGGGACGTGCAAACTTTCCGAAAATTGCGACGTGAAAAGGTTTGAAACTCAGACGGACAATGTAAAGACCCATCGTATGAACAGCTGGGGCCTCAATCAGAGAAATATATGACTTGCTTGAAAGCCTCCATTCATTCTATTCGAACGATTCAAACGAAGCAAGTCGAGTGCTATTTGTAAACTATCGAAACGTTTCAAACGAAACGAACCGAACGAACCAAACTATCGATCAAACTATTCAAACGCCAGGCGAAACCCACGCTTTGCATTTTGACCCTTTTGTCGAAATTTAGCTTGAAAATTACCTATGTAACGCTGAAAAAAATCACTTAAACTCTAAAACTATTTAGTTTCCGTTTATGAACTTTTTCGAGGGGATTGTTCAACTAATGTGCATCTCGATTTTCGTGGATTTGGGGTCAAATTTTTCGTAAAAGCAAAAATTGTCACAAAAATCACAATCACGTTCACTTTTGTTTTTATCGCTAATTTTTGAGTACGGTTTTTTATTTTGTTCTTAACTCAAAATGGAAAGGAATTTCAATGCTTTCTTTTTGCTAGCTAAATGCACATGAAATTTCATTTCCATTCCTGTTTTCAAACTATTACAGTTGTCCTGAAATCTTAAATTCTAGCTCATTATTTCGCGTTACATGTTTTGTAACGGAGTTGGTAACCAATACCGTGCGCAAGGCCGTAACGCAATCATGATGGCAGTAAAATCACTTCACGAGGCAGCCAAGATTTTCGTTTGTCATTGGGGACCATCAGCAAATAATCGTTAATACGCGGTGTTCACGAGAGACCACAACATATGCGCTGATTGGCTCCAAAGCATAATTATTCTGTTGTTACTTACTTACTTTCGGAAAGTCAGACAATGGCAATAGAGACTACTTGCACAAGCGCAGTAGTCACAAAAATGCAATAATTCAATGATACTGCTGGAAGTGACAGTATTTACTACAGCTTTCATTGTGCAAATGTGTTAATTTATGACTAGCAAGACAATTCATCCATTGAGATCCTACCTTGGTCTCCGGGTTATTGTCAGTCTGAAAAGTAAACAAAATTATTTGTCAACAGCATTACTGCCACTGATTAAGTCATATCTTATCTGAATTAATTACAATTTTCAAACAACATAACTGAATTAACAAAAACTGATTAGATTTCCTGTGTGCAGGGCACATAAAGCTTACTACACTTTATTTGTACACTAGTAGTTTGAGTCTCATAAAAACAACCAGTTAATAGAGACTTTAAATACTGTTTTATCAATATAATATGTAGTATTATATTTTGCAATTTTTTTTATTTCCACACATTCTACATTATTAATGAGCAAATTTTAAAGTTAAATCAGTTGCAGTTTTTGAAATTGGGAAAATCCCTAAAATTAGTACTGGTACAGTGTACTTGCAAAAATTACCGTACTATAGAATAAGAATAAGGTACATGCAGAGGCTTTATGTTACAATGTCTGTTACAGGCCTATTTTTGTAATAACCTTAATTTGGATTACTTATACTCCATCCTGTCGTCAGGACGTACAGTACAGTTCTGTACAGGTTACAGTTTGGCTAAACAACCACCGTAGGAAGAGGAAAGAGGGGTCGTACATGCCCGGACAATATACAATGTAGCAACTCTGAATAGTAGAGATTAAACATGTTTTATGAATGAGAAAGAGTTGTTGTCTTTTTTGCAGTCAGCGGCTTACCAATCTAAACAAGCAATCCGAGTCATGCCATCATGCGTACCTACCCACAAACGCTTGAATTTCTTCGACAACCGGCGAAAATTTGTGAATTTCTGCAGCTTTCTGTTACTTTTAATTGAGGCAGTAGATCCTGATATTATTACTATGATTCTCGAATACCAATGCGCTAAAATTTTCCTTTGCTTTGTACATAATTAGTTAGCGATCTATTCTATTCTTGCGATTACAGCACAGAGTACAGTGCCACAGGACTGCTGGGCTGGAATATTGCCTGTCAGTGATCCTGGAGTAACAAAATTCGAAAAGTAGCTAACACTGGCTAGTATTAGAGAAAGAAGAAAGTTGATTCCAAGGTACTGTACATGTATAATCTCCAGGGTAAGTTTTGAAGTCCGCTAAGGAACAGCTTTCACCATTTTTCTTACGCAGCTATATTAAGAGATTGCCGTTAAAGTATGTTGAGTATGGCTCATGTTTTGTTTTTATATTATCGATTTTCATCTACACTGTAAGTATGCGATAAAAATTTGTGATTATCGATTTCAATCGATTGAATTGACTAATCAATCTCGAGACAATATCGAGTACTATCAAGTACTATTTATCCATCGATTACGTTTTCGAGCTATTAGTTAGGTTCTGAATATAGTGAGATCCACAGTAACATGTACAAAGATTTGTTTGAAATATTCTGAAAAAAAATGTGTGCTTAAAATAACCATTAGACTTGAAGTCAACCATGAATAGTTGACAAACAAAGACGCATTTTGGGCTAATACAATGCACAGCCAACGCGGGGAAAAAGGTTTTTTAAGCTTTAAAATAGGCGAAACAACATACGAGATAAATGTTGGTGAAAACCAAGTGCTTTCACCCTTTTGTGCCAACATTAGGGCGAGCCTGGTAGCTTGGAATGAATGGGTCTGTGCAGTGAAACTATCTGGTGGAATTTAAGAATTTTCGAGAAAGCGTGTTTGATCTTTATGTGCCGGGAGATCAGCAGGCTCGTCAGTAAATACTTTTTATACATGTACGACTTTTGAGGTGAAACAAGCTGCTTGCTTGCACATGTTTATTTATTCGTTTTTATTTTTGCACTTTGCACTGGAATTTGATAGATGTGCTTGTAGGATTATGCAAATAAATTATGTAGATGATGTAGATGTAGTGTAAACATACAGCGGGGTAAGTCAAATATAACTGAAACCTGCAGGCTTTAACAAAACGCCCAGTTTCAGTCAAAAGCAAACTAAATTATTTAATCATCGTGAAAGATATAAATTATATTATTTTGGGTCGAACGAAATTCGCCTCCGTGTTGTCTGCCCAGGAAACACGAAAATGTATTCATAACAAGAAAACCAAAACTAATAGACCTTCTCAAAAATAGAAAGCATTTGTATAAACAGTTGGAGCTCAAATTCTACACTTCAGAAAATCACCTGACCAAGGTTAACGTCTTTCGCCCGGTTTATGGTCATGGCATTTGAACATTGCTTAAAACGCCAGATTATGTAAGCTTACAGAGGGCTTACATGTTGCTTACCTCGTCGGCTGAAAATTCCTCCCGTAATTTCATAATAGAGTGCACTAAGAGTTCTCTTTCCTTGTCATCTTTCACATTGTAATCGTGTTCCAAATCACCTCGGTGAGTGCTTGAAAATAGCCGATAGATACATCTTCTGGAAACAAAGCGATCAAATGTCCAAGGGACTCTCTCTCCAAAAAGGCACGAAGCGAGGTGTCTCTGTCTTCGCTAGTTGTGCTGCCTTCGCTTTCTGTGCGGTACGCCACTGTAGAGCTATCAAGCCCTTCCATAGTCCTTCTGCGTGTCTCTCAAACTTCGTTCATTCTCACCGAAACGCTCACACTGCCGTGGAACTGAGAGAGATCTGGTTTCCTGGAAAATTAGCATCGCGGATCGAGGATCGAGGATCGAAGATCGGGGATCGGGGATCGGCGATCGGGGACCATATGTAAAATCTAAAAACAAAATGACATAACAAAAACATGAGCGGAAATGAAATGAAAATGACTCTCGATCTCATGTCCTGTGAGAAGTGAATTCAAATTCAATGAATTCAAATTCTTAAAACATGCGTGGTTCGTTTGTCATGTTTATATCCGCAGTTTGTTTTCTTTTTCTCTTAATGTTATTAGTGATTATTAGAGGAGAAAGGCTGTTACGTTCCGGATAATTATTCCTTAAACTTGAGCTTTTCACTGTGGCAATAGAGTTTACTATTCTGGCTAATTTTTTTTGTCAATGGAAACATCGATTATTACCTCAGTAAATGATGCCAAATACGAAGGAAATTTGCGTTATAACTACTGTGTGCAATGATTTGGCATGGCTTATCGAGCAATTGGTAGCCACTGTCAAAGTGCGAAAGATGCCTTGTGTTGGCATGTTATTTGATCTCCCGCGGAGTTCAGTCTTTACTATCGGTTTCCTAATGCCACGAGGAGCGGTAAGTAATCAAACGAGATACGGTTGTTTTATTTCACAATGTTTGCAAAAAAACTGAAGTGTCCTGATGTGGTGGCGGGCCGTTAGTCTAGTTTATTTATTTATTTATTTTTTTATTAGCTTCCCCAACTTAATGTTGAATATACACAAACAAACCAAAGATATAGATTGTACAAAACAGGCAGGGACACCGCAACAGCTTGCGCCAATTACTGCGGGTCCGGAATACATAAAATTGAACTGAAAATTGCAATAAAAATTAATGTGTAGTTGGTAGCAGCAGTCAATGATTCTTGACAAATTACGGACTTTGTTGCAACTTGTACAGATAGACTTGAATGAACGAGGATCTTCAGGGTCATATGATTTACAGAGTGATTGCTTATAGTAACTGAGTAGGTGTGCTTTGAATGAATTGAGGGAAATGGTTACAGAAAGACCAATGTCGACAGCTAGAACGTTCCATAATTATTCTCACTGTGCAGATGAAAAAAGACCTCTGATATGTTGTTGTTTGCATTTTCCGGGAACAAATAAAGTTACATTTGTGCTGCTACTGGATCTAGTTGCTCTTGAGAGGACGCGTCTAGTGGGGATTACAGTAGGGTTAACCTTAACTAGCCCAGTCACAGATTTAAAGAAGAAAACCATATTTAGATACTCGTGCCAGTAGGACACGGGAAGAAGGCCCAGTTTAATCAGTCTGTCTTTATAAGATTCCTCGCAGAGGAAAGGCAAGTTGAGGATGTATTTTGTAGCCCGGCGCTGAATCCGTTCCGTCTTACGAATCAGTTCTTTCGACTGAGGCGCCCACACTTGAGTGGCGTAGCCGAGATGTGACCTGACAGTGTGAGGTAAGTGACACGTCTCGCTGATGCATTCTTGATAAACCTGGTATTACGTCTCACAAACCCCAGTATCCTGTTTGACTTTGCGCACTGGTCGCACACCTGTTTGTTCCACGATAGCTTGTCGGAGATGACGACCCCAAGGTCCTTTTCAGCGCTGGTGACGCCAAGAGGGACCTCGTTTATGTGGTACGTGTTGGACACAGGGTTGTGTTTCCGGGAAATTCGTTGTGCCTTGCACTTAGATTCGTTGAACATCAGGCCGGTAGAGGACGACCAAGTGGCTAGGCTGCATCCTGTAATAATCCAGCGTCGGTTGGGGACTTTATGAACTTAAAGACCTTGGTGTCATCAGCAAAGGCAGCGACGCGGCTAAATTTTACAGTACCAGGGAGATAATTCGCGTATAGGAGAAACAGCATGGGGCCCAGTATGTACCCCTGATGAACTCCTGATGTCACTGGAAGTGCCTGCGAGTTCGCCCCGAGTGCCGTTACCCTCTGCGTCCGACCGTAGAGGTAGGACTCAAGCCAGGCCAGAAGCTTTCCGCTGAAACCATAGTCACGCAGCTTCCTGAGTAGTTTCCGATGACTCACTTTGTCAAAGGCTTTCGACAAATCAAGGTAGATAACATCAATCTGGCCCAAGTTGTCGAGTTGGGAACAGTAGTCGAGTACCTCCACCAACTGCGTCACGCACGACCGCCCTGTTATGAAAACGTGTTGTGAGCTATCGATCAGACTGTACACGCGAGTTGAACACGCAGCGTTCCATCACCTTGGAAACCAGGCACACACGTAGGTCTGACTAAGAAATAGCGAAAAGTTCCCCTCCCAGCTGGTTGAGGAACTATCAACAGAAAAACGAAGAAGAATCTTTTCAGAAAGCCATCAAAATGAGAAAGGTATGGTTTATTATGGCTACAAACGGCACTTAGTACGGCGGTATAATATGTAGGTTCTTCTTAGTACTGGGCATTGCGCCACAATAATTCCTTTGTTGCCACTTTAGCGAGCTTCTTTTTCCTGGTCTTTCTCTTGTCTTTTCATAGGTCTTTCAGAATGGAGAAATAGGTAAATTCGAATGTGTTCTAGTATTTTCAAAGAAACCTTGGTTTTCCCAACATTTTTACTATCCGGCGGCCGATCCATTATTTCTTCCCATCGTGTGTCAGTTTTCTTCGCGGGAGGTGGCTTCTCAAGCGTTTGCGTATCTCTTTAATGTGCGTTTTAAAATAGAAAAACATTCCACCCAACCTCGAACTTAACAATTAAACGTTACACTGGTTTAGGCCTAGACAGATCCTGTTAAAAAAAATAAAAAGTTGCTTAAAATAGTAAAAGTTGCTCAAAAAAAAAAATTAAAAGTTGCCTGCTGACACACACGAGATGCTGACCAGGATATTCCTTGATTCGCTCATAAACAGAGATTTTGTTCATCGGCTTGTATTTGCCAGTATTCTAGGCTACTTTACGTTTTTCTGGCTCCGAAAGCTCTTCACCTTTTTCAAAAGTTGCAGCCTGGATTGGATCTCTTTGATGTTGTTCTGAACCGGGTTCTTCATTGTCAGAAGAGACAGGAGGAAGCGCCTTGCCGCCATTTTAGAGCCACGTAGTTGTACATAATTTGCAATATTAACAAAGGATACCCATACTGGAAATGGACTTACATCCTGCACCTCCATATTTGGAATTTTTCAACTCATGATACCCAACCGATCAAAACGCAAGAGATTTTCTAGTGAAATTCTTGTGAATCTCCAAAGAAAACGTGTTAAAATATCGGTCATTTATGAACGTGATTTAAAAATGGTGAAAATATGCCAAAAACTTTTAGCCAACATGCTGTAAAAATAAGTGGCTGACTCCTCGAAAAGTTGCTCAGAGTAGTAAAAGTTGCTCAAAAGTTGCCGAGCAGAATCTGTCTAGGCCTTACACTGGTACGTGACTTGGGCAACATAGCATATATAGGGCCGTAATAAGCCTTAAAACTGAGGGATCTACACCCGAGGAGGGAAGGGGTACTCCCATAAATT
>JAEMWC010000044.1:1050000-1087500 GCA_016490735.1 Pachyseris speciosa | reverse complement strand
TAAAAATAATATGCTTCCCTACTTCCTGTTGGAGGTCGTCTAGCCGAAGACTAAAAAACTAATCCGAACTTTCAGCACTCGAATAAACCATACTGGACCAGTCCACATGAAGTGTTGCAGTCTTGATTAATAACTAATACAGCCTCGAGCGGCTTTCAATTGAATGTTGAAAGTAAATTGCGTTTAGTTTGGTTTGGTTTTAAATAAATAAATAAATAAATAATCAGTTTATTAAACCCTTTGGTAGTGTATAACACTAAATTACAAGGGAGGTGGTCAATTCTACACAAAATAACATAATTACACTTGACACAGAAGGCAAAAACAATTAAACCCTATTATAACAGTGAGTAACGAAACTACTAAGGCGGTCCGTTCTGACAAGACGGAAATCAGAACGGGAACAACCAGACCTCAGCCCATACCCATGAGCGACACTCGTGGACTGTGGCAACAGGTGTGAGAGGAATCTGGACTCCTTGATGTTAGATATAAAACGCCTGCAAGCTTCATCACGGCGCGCTAGCAGCGTAGGCAAGCCACAGAACACTAGTGCCGACTCATAAGAGCAATCTGGAGAAATGATTCTTAGAGCAGATTTCTGCACGCTTTCAACCAACTGAACCAGACAAGCGGGTAACGCGGCCCACACCGGAGATGCAAATTCTAAAATGGGCCCGCACAAGGCTACAATAAACTTCAATTAGATCAGCTGGTGGGAGGCCTGATTTCCTTAAGACACGTAAAACGTAGAGACGCTTGCGTGCTTTCTCCACAATATAGTCGCAGTGAATAGACCACGACAAATTGTGGACAGATGGACACCGAGCAACTTATAAAATGACACCTGCTCTATAACACAGCCCGACATCTGTAAGGGAGATGGGTCCGAAGGCTTATACTGTAGGAAATCTATGCGTAACTCTTTACATTTGGATGGATTTAGCTTCATACCATGACTACTAGCATATGAACAAATATCCCTCGCTACAAAGGGTAGCAAACTGATTGAACATCTAGGAATAATTTCTAAGACTGACAAATCGTCCACATACTTAACTCTAGTTTTCCAGTCATTCACTAGGTTGTTGACGACGACTGCAAACAACAGGGGGGCTAGCCTTGTCCCCTGAGGGATACCGCCCCTCGGGATAACGCTGCTGGACAGAGCACTACAAATTTTGACTTGTTGCGACCTACCCGACAAGAAGGCCCCAATCCATCTAATTAATGCCTCGTGCACCCCAAAATCGCGAGGCTCAGAAACCAAAACAGAATGATCCACCAGGTCAAATCCTTTGCTGAAGTCGGTAAACAAGAGGCGTGCATAGCAATGGCCGTTGTCAAGCGATTCTAGGATACAGTGAAGCAAGTACACGAGTGCATGCGTAGTTGATCTGCCTGGGAGAGCAAACTGTTTTAGATCAATTTTGTCGATGACCTGGTTAAATAGGGGAGCTAAGATGAACCCCTCAAATACTTTAGCTATTTGAGAAGTTAATGTAACTGGCCTTAGATCGTTCTTAATACATTTAGGTGGCATACATTTGGGGAGGGGGTGACTACAGACTCCTTGATCTGATAAGGGATGAAACCTTGCACTAAGGAGGTATTTTAAATGTCAGTAACTACTGGAGCAAGTTCAAAAGCGAATTCCTTCCAAATCTTGTTAGGAACCGCTGAGGGCCCAGGTGATTTATTGATCTTAACTTGGCGTAGGGCTTTATAGCAACTGGAAACATCAACAAGGAACTCCCTTGGGACATCAAGGTTAAGATCGAGGTCAGCAACTGTGGTGTCCAGGGGGGTAAAGTGTGATGTAAGAGCAGCCAAAAAGGAATTAAACTTCTCTGCTAGGGCAGCTGGAGTGGGAGTATTCTCATCAAGTAATTGAGTTACCCACTCTGTACGAGCTCTTTGACCAGTAAGGCCCTTTACCTCATGCCACCAACGACTAATGTTACTTTCTTTAAGGGAGGCAACCTTGCTATCATAGAACTTTTGTTTACATTCCCTGCATGCCCTCTGCACCTTATTATGCAACTCTTTGTAGTGCTGCGAGTCTTTTCCATAGGCAACAAGAGCTTTTTGGCGTTTAATGATCAAGGATTTGAGCTTGTGTGTGATCCAGGGTTTATCCTACGAGCAGCATTTAGTACGCTGCAAGGGAAGGTAGTAGTTGACAGCCTCAGTCAGTGTAGAAATGAACAGATCATATTTCTCCTGGACATATGTAAGGCTCAAAATGTCAGACCAGTCATGCTGTGTAATCCAGCGACCAAACTCAAGGATCCTACTAGGCGTGAGGTCCCTTTTAGATATAATGTTCACAGGAGGAATTTGATTTGGTGGAATGATCTTGGGCTTGATCAACACAGTATAATGGTCACTTGTGCCAATCTTGGGCAACTGGAGAGGAGAAGCAAACAGTTTGGGCCTGTTAGACAGGCACCAATCCAGAGTCCCAGTATCCCTGGTAAGGATCTTAATCAGTTGTGATAGGCCAGTAGAGTTCTTGGTTTGCTGTTCAGTAATTCCTGTGCTAGAAGGGTTGAAGTCCCCACATACTACAGGTAGCCCATCGGGATGTTGTGAAAGGAACGAATCAACGTTATTCCGGATTAGATCTAGTAAAGCTAAGTTCTCGGCAGCACCATTATTGGGAGGATGGTAAACAACACCCAGTAAAATGCAGGAAATAGCTCTTGGGAGACGAAATGGTCGTATTTCCAGCCACAGCGATTCAATTTCTGATGATTCATATGACAAGATCCTCTTGCAAGGAATCTGTGAGTTGACATAAACAGAAACACCACCCCAACCATCGGATCTGTCGCATCTATAACAACAGAACCCACTGAGAGAAATGAGCGAGTCACAAATAGAAGGTTTCAGCCATGTTTCGACCAAGCAAACTACGGCTTGCAACTCGTCCATCTTATAGCGAAGAGAACGAATATTCGCCAGTAAAATACTGGGGAACCATGGCACTGAAGACTTGCGTGGTGGACTAGCAACTTGATTAGATGGAGACTCCGTGGTAATGGTTGAAAGTCTTGAAGTCGTTGAAACTGTGAGGGGCAGATATTCATAACTCGAACTGAACCGATCACGATTACAGCCACCCCTTTTCGATCGAAAAGGCTTCCGTATCCCAAGTTGACCAAGAATTTGCCATAACTCAGCTGAGAGACGTTCTTTTGGCTGCAGTTTGCCGATAGATTTCAGTAGAGAGGAACTATAATGAAGCCTAGTTGATGCCGGAATTTGTAAGGTTCCAATATGGCCGACTCGAATCGTAGTAGATGGTTGAGCAAAATGAAACCCTCCAGGCCGCCAAGAGTTGAAAAACTCCAAAAAACTACACAGAACCAATATCCCAGGTGGAAAAGTACAGTTGGGAGGCCACATAATGGCGATAGGGAAGTACAAAGCCACAAACAAGACGGACATATAGCAAACCGTGGCAGCCATGATGGCACCGCTGACCATTCTTTTGCATTACTTTGCTCTGTGATTGGCCTGCAAAACTCGCGCCACTTTTTCAACCAATGAGAAGCAAAACCAAAACTAATCGCGACTTGCACGCGCGCATTTTCCCGCGCTTTGCGCCGGCTGCATGTAATTATTTTGTACTATGATTGAGTCATTGCACTGTTTCAGTCTGTTGTGATTGGCTGGAGTAATTGCGTTGGTTTTGGTTCTACGACACTCAACTGAAAACCGCTCTATCATTGCTTTATCATTAATTAATTAAGGAAAAGGGGGTAGGGGAGGGGGGCTTAAAAACTTTCTTCCTCTGAAAAAAGGGGGAAGGGTTATTAGAAAGGGGCCTTATTTGAGAGGGGGCTTAATAGAGGATTAAGGTAAATGATTTAGTTAACTCACAGACTGACAACAAACTTATCAGCTTTTAATTCTCAAAGTAAAATTCTTTTCTTTATTGGACTCATCTAGCGGCAAGAGGGGCGGACGGCCGGGAGAATAGAGAGCGGAAGAATAAGGGAGGCGGGAGTTCAAAGGCCCTGTTTGCAAGCAGGGAGGGTGACCCAAGTGCTAGGGTTACCCTGTCAGGAGGGTTCCCCTCTCCACATTTCTTCTTTTTTCATCATTACAACCAGAACGGCCATTATGGCCGATCGAGTACAACGTGGAGCGATCTAAGTTCCTTCTCTCTCAGAAACGGAAAATATTTCTAGTGCAAGGTCGGTATATTCTTTCATATTTCTAGCTTCTTCTAGATCGAGTCATGAGTCAAATCAAGTAACTGGACTGGACCAGGGCCTTGTTTGACAATTGCAACTTGTCATTGTCTAGCAATAAGGTAACAATTAACATCATTTTCATAACACTAGAAAGCAGCAATAACAGGCAGTACAGACAGGAGAATCAAAGTACTTGGCAGAACTGTTCTCTTGTCGGCCATTTTCCATGCGATCAAGTTGTCCCGGGTGGTAGGGTAACCCTACTTGTAAAATTTTGCTTGGAAACCTGGGCTATCTTTGACCCTTCTGCTAGGTTAACTCTACCAGTAGGGTTAAACCTTCCTCCTTGTAAACAGGGCCTAAAAGGACGAGAGGCGGGGAAAATGCGAAGTAGTACAGGAGATCGGGAGAAAAGGTACGGGAAACCCAAGAACAGAGTGCAGGAAGGAGGAGATTTTGACCCCTCTACTTTCCAGCACTTTTGTTTGATGGATAATTGCTACCAATATTTTTTTTAACTTTGCAAAAAATTGGATCTTGACATGCTTATTACTTCTCAAACATAAAAATTGGGGGTAACCGAGCTCGTTTTTTAGTTATTTTCTCTTTAAGCCAAAATTAGGGGTCTTTTCAACAGATTATAGTGTTACTATGATAACCTATTGGGTAAAACAAAAAGTTCACAACATGTTCACCAATGATTGGGCATTTGTTTGATGCCATCAGAAAGGTAACAGCTTATAAAGAGTGGTAGTAATAATCCATCAAAGTACAAGAACTGAAAAGTGCTTGAAACCGGTGAGAGCCACCTTAACTTATGTTAACCAAAATCATTGCAAAACAGGTGATCATACAAAAGCTCTTTTGTGAAACACTGAACATTGTTCCCAAGGTTTGCGGCAAAACTTTAAATAAGACTGAATTTTTTCAATATTCATTGTCTAATTTCCTCCTATTTTTGAAAAGTGGAGATTCTTTACTCATCAGCTTAAGCTTGAAATTTGGAATTTCCCAGACAAAACAGCAGTTAGCAAGCTAAAGATCAGAATGTAAGGCAAACCATTTACAACCTTAAATCCCTAAAAAGCCTTTACATCATTTTCAATGCCAGTTTGCTTAGATAGTAAACACTGCTTCTAATAACGGTGAATGTGTAGAGTTGTTTTGACAAAACAGTAAAACTTGTAGGGTTTTGTTGACAACAGCAAATGGGCAGGCTTTTAGTCCATAACAGGTGGAGTAACAAGGAAAGTGTCCATTGTTAGCGTTTATTGTTAGGCAAACCATTTACAACCTTAAAGCCCTGAAAAGCCTTTCCATCGTGCCAGTTTGCTTTGAGTAACACTGCTTCTGACAACAGTTAATGTGTAGAGTTGTTTTGACAACAGTAAATGTGTAGGGTTTATTGACACCAGCAAATGGGCAGGCTTTTGGTCCATATTAGGAAGAGTAACAAGTAAACAGTGTCCAATAGTTACTGTTTCTTTAATTGCTTTTGTTTCATTAGATATGCCTCAAAGAAGCTTTAACTAATATAAAACCTCTCATGGGAAATACAATGGAAATCTTACAATAGTTATGAGTGTACTCGATAACTTCCAGATTATGCATGGAGCATATGTTTTTAAATAGATGTTAAAGAAAATGGTTATCCTTTGTCTAGGAAGTGTTTGGGTCAAACAAAACATTAAAGTTTATATGACAAACACGGAACTAAAGTGTCCTTACTGCATGGATACGACTACACCTCTTGCAAAATATCGCAATCTACTTTTTAAGTCATGATAGATTGACAGAACAGTTTTAAGAACAAAGTTTACTACTCAAGCTTGTCCTCTTTTATCAATCATTACTAATTTGTGAATGATATATGAAATGAATCATATATGAACTGCGGAAATGAAATCAAATGAAGAATGATCCTCGCAGTTGTGAACGCAATTTATGCAATTGCGAAAAGAAGCCTGAAAAAAATTCAGGACTTCAACGGGGTTTGAACCCGTGACCTCGCGATTACCGGTGCGATGCTCTAACCAACTGAGCTATGAAGCCACTGACGTTGGGAGCTGCTCCCAACGTCAGTGGCTTCATAGCTCAGTTGGTTAGAGCATAGCACCGGTAATCGCGAGGTCACGGGTTCAAACCCCGTTGAAGTCCTGAAAATTTTTTCAGGCTTCTTTTCGCAATTGCATAAATTGCGTTCACAACTGCGAGGATCATTCTTCATTTCATTACTAATTTATACAATCACATTTTAAAAGGATGCATGCATGCACTGAATACCATATTTACATTTTGTATCAAGGAGGGTTGCCGTTGCCTTCAAATTCAACTGAATAACAAACCAAGTATACTATATGTGCACTGATGTTTCCGCTGTCGTAGTATCCTGCACCTTGTAATAATCCTTTGACTCATCCAGTTTGTTCAAATCAAAGTATTCCACCTTCTCCAGCAACATCTCTTCCACTCGTTCAACCAGATACTCAAAGCTTGGCCATTCATGTGCAGTTTCCCTCCAATACTTTGTCAACAAGGTGTATCTGGAAGGGAAATCAAAGACAGTAACTTCTCTCTATCCTGCACAGCGAAATAGTGATACACTATAAAGTATACACATCTTAACCCTTCAAGCTTAGACTCAAGCTGCTACTACAAAGTAGTGGCTCTAGATCTTTTCTTTCACTGTCAACAAACTACTCTTAAAGAAAATGATATGATTGTCAATTCCTTTACATTCTCCTATGAACTACATAATTGCAGTTCGTAGTCTTTCAACATTTCAAATTTTCCGGAAAATCCAGCATGTAGTTCATATGTGTCCTATTTTGTTGGCTTTAGGTTTATATTTCGTTTAAAGGGGCAGTGTCATGTTATTGTACTATCACTTTAAAAAGCTTAAAACTGCCAATGCATCAGTGGAAACCTTAAAATAATGGTCTAGTTTTGTTGCCAGAGACTGTTAGTACTGCATAAATTGACACTATAAACTTCTGTATTCTATCTAAGTTGATGAGGATGGAAATGGATTGAAATTTGAAAAAACTTGCCAGTTGTTTTCAAAATTTCAAGTTATGCATTGAAAAATTACCCAAAAAGTTCAATGGTTAGACTTGTCACAGCGATTTAGAATGGTTAGATCTTCCTGCTAAAATTTCATTGGAATTCATCTAGCTGATTCTGTAGGAGCATTTTTTGCACAATAACAGGTAAAAGGCAGTAATTTTGGCGGAATTGAACGAAAAACAGCCAACATCCTGGTGGCAGTGCTCCTTTAAGAATGGTGTGTTAGTAATGTTGGTGTGAATTTTGTTCTCGACTCGATTTAAGTTAGTGTTGAAAGGGTGTTGTCTAATGGACAGTACATGACTGTCTAATGTAAATGGCACATTACAACTTCCTGTTTGTTTTTCTAGCTGTAGGTAACATTTCGTTTGGCCCATTTTACTATTGCATGCTTAGTGACCTGGCCTTTATGAATGAAGACGAAGTTGGAGGTGATCAGCTTGTTTTGATACAGACCTCAGTTTTTTTCATGTAATACTTGTTGTTGTTATGCTAACTTGTCCACATTTGCATGAGAAAGACAGAGGTTCGTATCAAAACAAGTTCACGTCCAGCCTCGTTACCATTAATAGGCCAGGTTACTGAGTATACAACTGCGAAATGGGCTATTCGGCTTTGGAGAAATACTACTAAAGCAAGGCTTGAAAAATGTGTTTCTGATTCTTTTGATTGTTAAAACCATTTAAGTATTAGCCTTTGACAAGCTCTCTAATGGGGTCTCACGCGAGATGGTGCAAATGGCGAGGATTGTGGCAGGGACAGGGGCAGGGGCAGGGCGAGTCTGAACACTGTTCCAACTTTCTCGCAGCTCATTTCACTCGCCACTCGCCCTCAAAATAAATCTTTCATGAGACCCCAAAACAGGACTACGTAACCTGTGTACAACAAAGGAATTAGGAGACATCTGCATGCAGGCTGATAGAGAGCTTGCTCCCAGGCTATGAAAACATTTAAGGTAATCCCATCATGAATCAACTAATAGCATTTTGCAGGGTGTGCACTGTGTTTCTTTCTCTTGTTCTGAACTTACACATGAAACCATGCTCTCTCGTGGCGGTACTTGTTACTTACAATCACCACCGTGACAGGAGACATAGTAAACTCAAACTTACAAAGACTCTTGACAGATGTCAGGCTTTTCCATTAGGTACCCTTCCTTAAGACGCTTCCATATCTCAGTGTAATTTAACAGTGTGTACGGCGAGCCACCTGGAATAAGTTAATGTCATTGTGTAAGAACATCTCTTCAATTCTGTTTGAAAAAAATATGCCCTGTGAAACTTTATTAAAAAGGCTCATTCTTTGTTCCAAGGAACTGGTTGTGATATTCACTGAACATAAAGGAAAAGATTCCTTAATTTTTTAAATCTAGAACAAAAGAGGTCCTTAGTGCTTAACAGAAGGAGAAAAACCAATTACAAGACAAGCTAAAATGAAGACAATTATGCATAAACAAATGATAGTTAAATAAGAAACAATTATTCCATGAAATGGAGTTGGATAGCAGTCGATAAGGTTAAGCATCTGCCACTATTCATGTCCTTGCCAATAAATTGCCTTCTGTCGGACATCTGAACCACAATCTTGGACGAAACTCCTGGGGCCAAAAAATCCTTCTCCAATAATTATGTGTGAGTCAACAATATCCCTAAAGTAACTTCCCTCCCCCCCTCCCCCTTTTCAATGTTGAAGTTGGTAAGTCACCATTGTCAGGGAAACGGTTAGGAGGCACAGACAACGTTGAATTGGGGGATGGGGGTTTTGAGACTCAATTAATCATTGTGTGCACGTACAAAAGCTTCTAAGCCCAATTTTCTCAACAGTTTTGTCCAAGATTGTGTACAAGATTTTTTTTTTTTAATTTCCTGTGTAGTACAAGTGTTGCAAGTGCTATGCAGCTGTGTTTAGTCACTCTTATGGGCCTTTCATCAGTTAAAGCTCTGTTGCTCCCATGTTTGGATTCCAGTGAAATATAATGAATTGTCGAGCCAACAATATATCACTGAGTTTATGAAATGTCCCTGAATTACGTGTCGTACGCTCCAAAACCCACTTTGCAAACTGGAGATTTCTGCTGTCACTATTCAACTGTTGTTTGTCTGATCATCTGCTGGGGAAAGCGTGAGCTCATGTGTCTTAAAAAAAGCATTACTGATGAACGTGAAACGGAAGTGATGGCCTATTTGTTAGCCGCTACATCATTTAATTTTATTGAGACCATATCCCACGGGAAATTCAACGCGAATCCCGCCAACACATCTTTTGCAAACCGACCATATTAGCCGATAGACAATTGTATGCCATTAGGTATATCATGGTTAACTTAGCAAAAGAGAAACAATGGATCAATAAAACAACGATTAACAGACAATTTCAATGGTTAACAACGAACGCGAAATAAAACAATAGACTATCACTCCTATTTGTATAAAAGTACCGTAAACCATTGTTAATCGTTCAAATGCGAAGACTTCCCCGTGTTAATCGTCCCAAATCCAAGTATTTAATCGTTGTAATCTTTTCGTGGATACAAAAAGGACAGATATTCTCTTTCTGTGATGCGATAGCACCATTTAGTCCATTGCGATACAGCTCTTCACATTTGCGAGGTATGTGTCACGAACGGAGGTCAGTGTGATGAAATAATTCATTGCGTGACCCAGTTGTCTCTAATTATTCATCCCAAAAATATCGCTTTCCTTTAGCCTATTTTGCACTATCAAATGTGCATTTCACACCTATGAATACTTTGTGCGGTTGTAATTTTCCTCAAATGATGATGTCCAGTCAGATATCCATTCTGTCAATATATATAGACCTATATAATGTCATCCATGATTTCGGAAGCAAAGAAAGTTGTTCTTTTGGTTAATTCCGCATGCTGAAAATTACTTTCTGCTCCAATTTTATTTATGGAAGGCACAGTAAACTACACCTTCTCATTATCTCTACAGTTGCCAGTCTCTTGTCAAGTGGTGAAAGTGCAATGTTGACCGTTCTTATTGTGTCAGTTGAGCCCGTATTCATCATTGTATTTTCCCTTGCCAATAAATAGCAGAGAGCCACGACAGCGAACTCCGAAGGGATTTTTTGAGTCCTCAATAATACCCATAATTTCTCTCAGAAAGAGAATATTTCCCATGTAACTAATCGAACTTCTTAAGCATCTGATTTAACAATAATTAACGGCAGAAGCAGTTTACTGGAGTGCGTGTATCGGACCTTTTCGCCAGTTTCTCAGTCATACAATCTTGGACGAAACTACTTGAGAAAATAGGCCTCCTGGGGCCAAAAAATCCTTCTCCAATATGTGTGAGTCAATTAACAATATCCCTAAAGTAACTCCCCTCCCCCCTCCCCCTTTTCAATGTTGAAGTTGGAAAGTCACCATTGTCAGGGAAACGGTTAGGAGGCACAGACAACATTGAATTGGGGGGATGGAGGCTTTGAGACTCAATTAATCATTGTGTGAACGTAGAAAAGCTTCTAAGCTCAACTTTCTCAACAGTTTTGTCCAAGATTGCAGACTACTGGGAAATGGCTTAAAAAATCTTTCTACACATACATACATACGTACATTACTTTATCTACCATCGGATTTTAGAGTAGCTTATGCAACTAATATCTCCGAGCATTTAACCATCAGATGAGAGATAGACAGCCACACCGGCAACTACGTCCCCTATTCCCGAACAGTGCGTGGGTTCTTTTACATCCCATGGAATCAATTATGAAGAGTTGTGAGAGTGTGAGTTGTGGTTTATCGTCCTTATCCGAGAAGATTAGAAAGTGTAACCATTTTGCAGATGTTGTTACAAAGGCAGCACTTTCTCCTCAATTATTTAAGACCCTGAGTGTTGGTCTGGGCGGGGTTTGAACCCGCAACCTCCTGGATGCTAGTCTGGTGCTCTACAAGTGAGCTAACCGGTCGGCTTCTGACAAACAAGTGGAGAAAACTTGCCACCAAAATAAAGGACTGAGCTTGGAGAGTTGCTGGGATATGAATGGCAAATACTATCCAGAGTTTGAACTAATCGAGCTAACTACCAGATCAGGGAACAAAAAACACTTAATAGACTGCTTTAGTAGAGACTAAAAAAATTACCAAGAGTTCCAATTTCCCACATGACAACTCCATAAGACCATCTGAAATTAACAGAAAGGAATGAAAGTGTAAGAGTCTTATGATAACAATAAAGTCAGATAATTATCTTAATTTCACAAACATGGGTCACTTAAGTCACTCTGTCTTACAAAATAATGTTTGCGAATGTTGGAAAAAGGGAAACTGGACAATTTTGATGAAACTTCCATTTTATAATTTCAAGAGTATAATGGGGGTGACGGGGATCCCAACTGGGGCTCCAAAATCACTGAAAATTAATCTTTGTTATTAAGGGGTGAATTTGAAGCCATTAACACCAAATGCAAAAACCATTAAGACTAATTCTGCGTATAGGGTTTCTCCTATAGAAACCTTCCCACATCAAATTGTACCTCTGTCTCAGTTCAAAAATAATAGTTCCAATTGCAGATATTAGGATCTGGCAATGTATTGTCTGGAACTAAGTTTGGTCAAATTTTGAAGGGAAAACTCTTACCTGAAATAGCAAATTATGATTTGTGGGAACAATAAAAAATTGGGGTCACTGAGCTCATTTTTAAGTTATTATCATATTTGATGTGGCGCGACATTACAACTCACATTACATAATTATGCAGTAGGAATGTGCAAAACCAATTGGGAAGAATGTCCTAATAACAGATCAGTAATTAATCAGACGTAATATATACACATCGCTCTTGACACTGAAGATCTCGCCAAAGATTGCTTCAGGAGCTATCCACTTGATTGGCAGTTTCTTCTACTTCTTGCCTTCATACACCTCACTGTGCAACTGTCGCATCAAACCAAAGTCACCAATCTTGAGTTTTTTTACCATGTCCCACGAGAATGTTCCTTGCTGCTAGATCCCTGTACACAAGGCCCTTCTCAGAAAGGTACCTCTGTAAAATAACCAAAAAGTACTGGTGTTTACACTAACTAGATCTAAGTACTAAGTTATGTTTCTAAATGACAGCCATCTTGGGTCTGCCATCTTGTGTTTGTGGATGATCCAAATTGCTGAGAAGACCACAAAAAGAGACTTATGACATAATCAAGGCCTACAAAAAAGCACTGATTCATAAATAACAAGAAAACACGACAGTCATAGTAACACTGACCATTGTTTCGTTCTTTAAGAACAAGAATTAATGTGACTTTTACTGGAAACCAAGCTGTCAACTTGAGCTTACCAAAGTACAGGTAGCATCAGTTGACTCATCACACCCAATATTGTTCTCAAAATATATCCCAGGGAGGTGCCAAATTTCAATGGCACTTGGACTACAACCCCACCCCAACCCCCAGTGGAGATATGTTTAAATCAATCAATATCTGACTACAACCAGTCAATACTTAATTGCCTGTTGCATTTCTTCATAAAAAAAAACGAACAAATGGTTTATCGCAGCACGATAGCCATTGGAGTGCTTCACTGAAAGAGAATAATTATGAAATTTGTCTCTTCAAGGCAGCGTGTCATGTTGTTACCAATGAGCGGTATCATGGCAACTCCAGCAATGGCTCAGTTATGAATGGCTACACACTGATGTCCCTAAACAGCTGATTTTATAAGAGCTATTTTGTGAAACACAGATAAGCATGTGCTGACACACTGAAATCTTACCACCAGACTGTTATTTAAAAACAATGCTTATTTGGAAAATGCTTAATCTGGCCTGACTCTATTAAATACAGGCCCTATAGTAGATGGCTTTAATTTCAGGTTGTCTGTGGAATTACAGTGTAGATCAAATGAAGTTGTTACCAACGATATTATTCATGTTAACAAGTCTAAATACTTAGCATTAGCTAAAGAAACTCGAATCCCATACAAGTAATGACGTTTTCAAATATTCTTTTTTTTCCCAGAAAAGTAAGAGAATGGAACACCCTCCCCTCTGACATTGTATCTGCTGAATCCTTTGATATTGTTAACAAGAAATTGAGTAGATTAATTACACATTACAATTTTTTTATTGTTCCATTTTTTATTTATTTTAATTTTATCATTTTATTATTATTTTATTTAAAGTTAGCGTGATAACTATGTATAGTTACTGCTAATGTATCAATGTAAAGGTAGATGTAGAAGAACAAACCACATTAACAACGAAGCCACACTATAAAGGGGGCCCGCCTCAGGTTAGAGTAGGCCTCTAAGACAATAGCTTGAAACTGGTGGCCATTAAGAATTTCATTTTTGTGAATATGTAAACAGCGGGAAAAGGTTACAGAATGTACTTATTTCCAAATATATTTTAGTGTACAACAAACAGGGAGCGAAACTAGGCAGGCATTTGAACACATTACCACAACACGCATTTCATTCACAGCAAACAATTCAAGAAATTCAAACTCATCCTTTAATATGTTCTAAATAATTACTTCGTTTCACGAGACTTGAAGAATACTCTACACAGCGCAAGTCCATACATTACGAGTTGTTAAAATGAAAGAGTGCGTTTACTCACCACCTTAAGTATCAGCATAAAGCTCTTCAGCTCTATCACCATAAAAAGGAGGCACTCCAATCAGGAACTCGTACAGAATCATACCAAGCGACCACCAGTCCACAGGTTTACCATAGCCCTGCCTGAGAATCACCTCAGGGACCAGGTAATCTGGAGTGCCAACACTTGCTGGTCTGTAAACTGCTCTGTCTCTTGGGCTAATGAATGTTGGTACATAATTATGGGTGGTACCTGGATAGGAAAAAAAGACTACATATGAATTACTACAGTTGAGTATACATTATTACAAAAATTAATGTTCAAAGAATTATGTGTGCTATGATTGGTCAAATCGTGTGCATTGTATCTCAATAGATGCACGCGCCCTACGTCAGGCACGTGCCGTGTGGAATTATAATGCAGGCAGGCTACATCACAAGTGTGTGCGCGTGCAAATGTCTGGATGCAATACATATAAAGAAAATAAGGTATAAAAAATTAAATAAATAAATAAAAATATGTGATTGTGATTTAATCCATATTTGAAATTATTTTGAACATAAAAGCAAAATTTAGGGGTTAAAGTGTTGTTAAATTTCAACTGATGCCCGGTATGAAAGCTCGCGCAAATCTCTGAGACATTAATTTTTATAAAAGAAATAAAACAATTTGTTCCTCGTACATAGTTGAGTAATATAAGAACTTGGGAATTTTTGAGAACACTCCAGAAGTTAAAGAGGCACTCGCTTACGGCTTGTGTTTCTCTAGGCACCTCTCGAGTGAATTCCCGAGTGCTCATATAACTCAACAATCCACTTGGTGCATTTTTATTTCTTCATTAGGACAAACAGAAAATGCCAGTTTTCAAACATTGATATGCTCAATCTCATGTGCCCACCACACCTTCCATGGGGTTATCACCTGAGATATAACTTAGGGTAATGTAATGAAAGACAACACTAGTTCACACCTGGCCAATTCCATAGGCAGAGGACCCATATACTTCAGCAGCGAAGCACAATCGCCTCCCTCAACATACTCCATCACCATACAGAAATGCTTCTTTGTCTCAAAACTGCACCACATTCCAACTACAAATGGATTCTCAGCAAAAGTTATTTAAGATGTCTCTTCAGCAAACACTTGCTGCACCTAAGGACAAGTTAGGCCAGGGAGGTTAAGTCCGCCAATAGTCCCTTTCTGTATAGCCATGAGCGCAAGCCATGTTAAACAGTCAGCTTGTCTGCAAGTCGCCACACAGCCAGCCAGTCATCCCGCTAATCAGCTAAAGCTGTGGCCAGTCATCTCAGTAAACCAGCCAGCCAGTCTGTTCATCAGTCAGTCAACCAGCCCACATTCAGTCAAGTCTGACAACCATCCAAAAGTGAGTTAGTCAGTCAGTAAGCCAGTCAGCTTTGCAGTCTGTCTCTCAGTTAGAGGGTCTGCTAGTCTTTTCAACCTGTAAACCCGCTGACTGGTCATTCAGTCAGCCTGTCAGCCAGCCAGCCAGCTTGTCAGTCTCTCTCTTACTGTCTCTCAGTAAGTCTGTGATTTGGCCACACTGGGAGCCAGTTAGCCAGTCAGTTAGTCTGGCACTATTACTGTGAACTAATTAGCCATCCTGTAAGTCAGTTGAAATTTTGTTGAATTTTTATCCTTTACTCGTCTTTTTAAGTGTTTTATCATACATAATTCAGTTTTGCTGCTTCGTGTTTGCGGGTATGTTGACGTATACGAGAAATTTCCTTTTTTCACTGCGGAATTGCTGGAAATCGACAAGCAGAAACCTTGGTCACGGACTAATGCACCGGCCCTTGTCATGGCAAGTATGGTTAACTCTTAAGAACTTTAACTTGCCTGCTCCGAGGCGAGGACAACGTGGGAGAAACCACCTAAGGCGTCCAAACGATAGACCTATCAATGTTATTACTCGTGTAGAGCGTCAGCAAAACTTCCAAGAGAAAGGGCGTGGTGCGAACCAAAGTAACTTATTAAATATTTCCAGTTGACATCTTTGCAGCCAAGACAACCTCTCATGGGACCTTGCATTCATTAATCCATGGAAATAATTCTCAGAAATCAAAAGTAACCGTGGCACACTTGAACACACTTGAACGTACGATCGTTGAAGACAAGAGAGCATTTGATTCAAGTGAGGAATTTAATGGATGAAAAGAAGTACGCAATCCTAGCAATTTCAGAATCTTGGCTAAATTCAAGTGTAAAGAATGCTGAGGTCGAAATTGATGGATACAGTTTGTTAAGACTGGATAGGCCGAGAAACATAAAGAATGAGTTTGGCGGTGGGGTGTGCGCATACATGTGCAAGACCTTGAAGTCTAAAGTACTTTAAGACCTATCCGGAATATCAGATACTGGTTTTCACCAATTATGGATGCAAGTTCAGCACAAAACGCTCAAGTCATTCTTGTTGTGCGTTACTTACAAGCCTCCTGATTGTAATGTTGCCTGCTTTGAAGACTTCCGGGACCGTTATACGCAAGCGCTTGTTTATGGCCTACCTACATGTATTCTAGTGGTCGGAGATCTCAACTGTGATTTGCTTGTTAGTTCTTCTAAATCAAGAACATTAAACAACTTGTGCACAAGCCTGAATATGAAGCAGCTTATTACCCAGCCCACAAGAGAGACAGAAACATCTAAATCTCTGATTGATGTCATTTTTACTTCAAATCCGGCAATAATGGTGGATAGTGGTATAGTGTAGACTCATATTAGTGATCACTATCTAGTTTTTGATGTGTTAAATCTAAGGATGCCTAAGCCACCGGCTGCCTACGCTGTCACTAGGAGCTATAAGTACTACGATCCTCAGAGCTTTTTGAGCGACCTTAACAAGATCCCTTGGTATGAAAACACTCTGTGTAACGATGTAAATGAGAAACTGCTCCATTTTGATGACGCCTTCTTCCGGGTTCTGGATAATCATGCACCCATTAAGAAAATTAAAATCAAACATCATAGATGTCCATTTATGATGAAGAGATCAAAGAGAAAATGGCAAAAAGAGATCAAGCTCATAAAATCGCACGAGAGACGGGTGCTCTTCTGGATTGGCAGTATTATCGGGACTGTCGTAATGATGTTAAGAGGGTATTACATGAGGCGGAGGAGGAGTATGTCCAGAATGAGCTAAAAAAGAATCAGAGCTCTAGTGAACGGTGGAAGGTGATACGGAATTGCATACCAACTAGGGAGAAGGCGCGCCCAGCTTATTCTAGGGACATGAAAGATCTTGCGACGGAATTTAATGAATTCTTTACGGAGGTGGGGGTGCGTGCGGCAGAAGAAGCCAAAAGACTCACATCAGTCAATGATCTACCTTCTTCACATCAGAAACCCCCTGCCAGTTTTATACCTGAAGAAGATGAGTTTCAATTTCGAGCTGCTACCTCTTTCGAGATCAATAGGATTGTTCAGTTATTTCCTTCAAATAAAACACCAGGGAAAGATAAATTACATATGGCAGTGTAGAAAGATGCTCTACCGGCTATCCTCCCGATTTTGACCGAGATCATAAACAGTTCACTTTTGACATCTGTATTTCCCTCACCTTGGAAAGAATCTGAAATTGTCCCAATTCCAAAGGATGGTGGAGATCCGGAAATAGCCAACGAGAACAGACCTGTGTCGTTGTTACCTGCCCTATCTAAGATATGTGAACGAGTAGCCTTAAATCAATTCACGGAATATGCAACAAGGAGAAACTGTCTCAGTAAACACCAGAATGGGAATAAGAATCGGTATTCGACAGAGACACTCAATATTTTGATGTCAGATGTAGCCCTGGAGACAATGGATCGCAAGCAAGTCACTGCCTTGGTGTTATTAGATCTTTCCAAGGCATTTGACAGCACTGATCACATGTCCTTGTTAAAGAACCTACGTGCAATGGGTACCTCTAAAGAAGCAACGGAATGGTTTAGAAGCTATTTGACCGGAAGAAATCAGTCGGTGAGAATTGGTTGCGAAACATCTGAACCCCTCCTAGTCTCGTATGGTGTACCACAAGGATCAATCTTGGGCCCGGCACTGTTTAACATCTATATCAACGATCTACCATCTGTGCCCAAGGTAGGGTCATTAGAGTGCTATGTTGATGATTCACAGTTATACCTCTCATTTCCTGTACGCGATGCCACCTTAGCCGCGGAGCAGCTGACAGAAGATCTTCGGAACATAGCCGCATGGTGCCAGAACAGTCTACTCATTAACCCTGACAAGACAAAACTTCTGGTTCTGGGGACTCCGCAGATGCTGACGAAGATACCAGATGATCTAAGCATTACACTACTCAGCAAGGAGATTACACCATCTAAGTCTGCGAAAAACCTGGGAGTTACAATGGACTGTAATTTAACGTACGACGAACATGTAACTCAAGTAACCTCGAAATGTATAGGTAGCCTTTGTCAAATTAATCGTGTAAAACATCTGTTTGATAAGTACACGTTGGTCACTATAATCAATTCTCTCGTATTCAGTAAATTATTGTATTACTCATCAGTATGGGCTAATTAATACCACCAAGAAAAACATTGAGCTATTACAAGCAGTGCAAAGCTTTGCAGCCCGGATAGTTTCTGGAACGAGGAAATTTGATCATGTTACACCTATTCTTAAACAGTTACAGTGGCTGCCAATTATTAAACAACTTGCGGTTAGGGATGCTACTATGGTATTTAAATGCTTAAATGGACTTGCACCTCCATATCTTTGTCAGAAGTTTAAAGCCAGATCGGAAGTGCACAACTGCAACACTAGGAATAGGGACCGCCTACATATACCACTCTGTAGGACGGCTGTAGGTCAGCGCCCATTTACCAGCGCGCGTTTACCAGCATTTTTTAAGGATACAATGAATTTTTGGAAAACTAAGTTTTAGATATCTGACATTGTAAATTAAGCTGAAAAGCCTTTCGAGGAGATTAATAAAGCTATTATTATTATTATTATTATTATTATTATTATTAATAGCTTTATTAATCTCCTAACGCTTTTCCGTTTAAACGACAAAACCGTTTACTATCCGTTTAAATCCGTTTAAACTGTTCATGCCAGCGTTTAAATGGTTTGCTTTTCCGTTTAAAAAAAATTGCATCCGTTTAACGCTTTAGCGAAAACGTTTAAACGATTTGCTCTTGCGTTTAAAAAAATTTGCAACCGTTTAACGCTTTAGTAGAAACGTTTAAACAGTTTTCCCATCCGTTTAACGCTTTGGAGAAAACGTTTAAATGGTTGGCTTGTCCGTCTAACGTTAACTGTGGAAGCAGAACTATGAAGCTTACGGTCGCTCGATACTCGCCGATACGTGAACTGCAGGACAACCGTATTAATAATTATATTTTAGTTGTAATATGTCCGTGTTTATAGAAAGCGAGTTATCGTAGCATCCTTAGACAAACGAATAAAAAGTTAAAATATCCATTTGTGAAAAGTATTGCATTGAGAGCCGACGAAGCCATTCATTCACAGGAGTGTGGCGACTGTGATTCTGCCATCGCGATCTTGAGCTTGTTCGTTCAAAACGGTGCACTTGATCTTGTTCACGGATTTGGGGAAATATCGAATAGCGTTGTTTTGGTTCCCGTGAGATAGTTTTGAATCTTTCCTCAGACAAGTTGTTTAGCTCAAAGAACACAATCATGGCGGCTAAATAAAAACGATATTTGCGAACAGAACCGATGTGGATCATAATTTATTTCGAACGGCCGATTCTGATGTATCTTTACGAACACGCCGCTTGAAAATCAGTAAGCTTTTTATTATTTCCAATGCTCCACAGTTTCTGATGAACAAAAAGACGCTAAAGACAGCGCGATGTTTTGTTTTGTTTTGTTTTGTTTTTTCTCCCTGCCTTTTGCAAAAACAACCGGTGACATGTAGTCTCCTGACAAATGAAACAACGAATTCAATCCAAATCGTGTTTTTTATGTTACAGTGATAATTTTATCTCTGGTTCTACCGGGCGCAATGAGACGATTGAAACGACAAAATACTCTGTCTTAAACGCTGGATTTCGTTACAAGAGTGCTAACGATGCGCCGTTTATTGATGAGTAATTTCTTTACAGGCATAGTTCATAGAGTGATTGTTTATTTGGCATGCGCCGGCGAACGTGAATTTGTGGCGTCACGACAAAGAAAAATGCATCTGCTAGGCACACAAAGTCGATTGAAACGGCAAAATACTCTGTCTAAATGGTGAATTTCATTATGAAATGGTGCTGATGATGCTCCTTTTATTGACGAGTTATTTCTTTGAAGGCAAAATTTGTGAAGTACTTCTCTATTCATTGCACGCCGACAAGCGTGAATTTGTGCCGTCACAACAAAGAAACATGTGATATCTCTGGATTCAAACAGCTAAAACTCGGTCTTAAACGCTGAATTTCGTTATTTTCATTTGACAAACTACAGATCTTCCTTCGTTTCGTCCCACTTAACAAACAACAGGTAGCGGATGTTTATTCTTACGAAGGGCTAGCCTGCTTTGACCAGACCGCCTTTGGTCTGGTTACGCAGGTTAACGAAGGGAGCAAGATAAAAATAGAATGTGCGCGCTCATTTGATTGTGATGTCATTCTTTGCCTTTCTCGCTCTCTCGAGCATTCCCAAAACACGAACAGTCTTTTTACGACGACCTCAATCTATCCTCACTTATAAGGCGATGGAGAGGTCGATTTGGAAGGGACCAGAAACATGACGACCTTGTGGGAAAGTGTCGTCTCAGCAAACATATGAATAAGCATGCTCAGGTAGAAAAGGAAACTTAAATTAAATTCGAAATTAATGTATTGTTTTCTTTCATTTAGTGTACTAAGTTTAAGGTGGCTCACAACAGTTTTTCGACCGAGGGAGGTCTGGAAAGAAATACGCGCGTCCTCGCGCGAAAGCCTAACAGCGCGCGAGATTTAAAGTCTGAAAATCCAAACAAACATGGCGGTCCGGCGAGGGATTTTTCACTTTTCAAGTACCTGGTACTTACGTAGCCTAATAGTGAGACGTCCTATCAAAGCGAATGTGCTATTGTCCGAAAGGTTGTTGTTAAATTGTCCGTTTCAAATAGAAAAAAATGCTTTCAAAAAAACACTGGGTGACAAGAAAATTAAGCGAGTTTCTATCGTTGAGAGCGATAAGTTTGTAAACAGGGGCGAGGACGGAAAGAGCCGAGAAGGAAGCGAAGAAGAAATAAGAGCTTCGTATTCCCCTTTTTTTATGGGGGTAATTGTCAGTTTTATGTTGTCCCTTTTCTCGGTTGTCAATGCTGCCGGTGGCGACGACGAAGAAGGGAAGGAAAACTTGCTCCGCTATAGGGGACGCTTCATGTCACGACAAAAAACTTGCTTTTTAAACAACCTTGCTAAAGCAAAGTTAAAACGCCCAGTCGAGAAAAACACCCTTGAAAACGAAGAACCAGAGACAAAGAGAGTGACAAGGTCAAAAACGGTAAGTTGTAATAAACTAATTATTTGTGAACAGCTACATGTTTTGAAACGAAGTACAAGATTTGCCTAGCTCGAAATCAATTTTTCGTGCAAAGAATTTCAGGCTAGCATAACAGTGCGTAAAAAAATATTGCTTACTTTTACTATAAAACCGCACTTAAGTGACAAGTATGTATTTCCACTGCAAGAATATATTTTCCAGCTGAATATTGATTAAGTAGCGGAAACAAAAGTGAAAAATACGGCGTAAGCTGTTTCCTCTGCGGTCCGCATGCTGCCCATGAATGTGACTCGCTGCAATTCTTTTGTATATTACCCCACAATAAATTTAGTTTCATCCCAACACCTCTCTCATTTCATTCAAAAAAGGTACAAAATGGAGAAGAAAAGTTAGGCACAAGGCTAATAAACTTAGATGTGTTGAGGAAAGCCCTTGGTTCTTGTTGACAATGTCAGAAGGGTAGGTTCAAATATCTCTAACAAACTAAACAACAGAAATGTTTTACAAACGCTCTCTTTTTTTTACGCTTATGCTTCCAAATGAAAAGTTTTGCATATTGTAATGATACTGGTAAATATATTTCCGGGAATGAGCAAATATCAGTAAGATTTTTCCTTACAATTTGTGATTCATCACCAATAAAAAAAGAAACAGACATAATGGGCTCACTACATATAGGTAAAATTTAGAAACTGTTATTATTCATCAATTTATATGGTTTATAACATTAAATGAACACACACAGCCATGAAAATCAACAAATCAAAATAACAATAACTTTATTACAATATTTCATTCTAGTGCATGGTACTACCAAGAGTACTAAGCATGGATAAAATGCAATAACATTAAATAGATTAGGTTGTTCAGAAGTCTAAATGCACAATTTCAACTTAGCTTTTCAAGTGCTGAAATATCTCTATTACTTGTTTACTTTATTCTAGGCCCCTTGAATATGGAGAATATTGTCTATGAAGAAACAAGAGGACTGAGTAGTGTATTTCATATTAAGTGTAATAGTTGTTGGCAGCTGAATACAGTTAATACATCAGAGCAGCACAGAACAGGCAAGCGAGGTCCCCTGGCAAGTGATATTAACACAAGGGTTGTGCTAGGCTCTTTACATGCAGGCATTGGTCAAACCCAGCTCAACAATTTTTTGTCAGTTTTAAACATTCCCTCAATAAACAGTGTTCTCTTTAAAAGACGGGAAAGGGAAATTGGAAATGCTACTGAGATGGTTGCCAAAGGCAGCTGCATGGCCAGCTTAGACATTGAGAAATTAGCATATGAAAACTCAAAAACAGAAAAAGATGATTTAACAGACATAGCAGTTTCATATGACATGGGATGGCAAAAAAGAGGTAAAGGCCACAATTCCCTGACAGGGAATGGAGCGGTTATGGGTCCTATTACAGGAAAAGTTTTGTCGTTTGCCACAAGATGTAAAACCTGCAGGGTGTGTGACACCAGCAAAAAGATGGGCAAAACTGCAAGAAATCATGACTGTAGAAACAATCATACTGGTTCGTCAAAATCCATGGAGAGAGAAGTTGCATGCCAGCTTTGGTGTAGTGCCCCTGATGCTGGAGTAAAGTATTCAACATACATTGGTGATGACGACAGCACCACTCTGGCTGACATCAACAATAAGGTTCCATATAATGTTGAAAAATATTCTGACATTATTCATGCAAAGAGGTCCCTAACTACACGTCTATACAACCTGAAGGATAGATTTAAAGTTCCAAACTGTTCAATTTTGAGTTCAAAGGTTATTAGTTATTTTTCAAAATGTTTTAGCTATGCCATATCCCAAAATGTTGGAGATCCTCAGAATTTAAAAACAAGCTTAAATTGCATTGTGCCTCATGCATTTGGAAATCATTCAATGTGTAACCCTTCATGGTGTGGATACAAACAGAGTCCTTGTGGTTATAAACACAGTGATTTGCCATATGGAAAGGATTTACATGGTGAGCCATTGCAAAAGGCCTTAACAGAATTGATGTCGGAGTATACCACTGATGTTGTTATCAATAAGCTCTCTCCTGGTGCTAATTCTCAAAGAAATGAATCCCTAAACAACACCATTGCATCCAAAAATCCAAAAACACATTTCTACGGAGGCAGCGAAAGCAATGACTTCAGAGTTGCTTGTGGAGTAGCTCAAAAGAACCTTGGTTACAATTATGTTAGTACAGTGCTAGAAGCTCTCAACATTGAATCTGGTCATTTTTGCAAGTCTCATAGTGATGCAATGGATAGAAAAGTGTACGAAGACAGGAAAAGAAAATCAACCAAACAATTCAAGTACAGGCGAAATCAGCTCCACAATCAAAAATCTTCCCAAACAATTCTCAAAGAAGCTAAAGAGGGAACTACATATGCAACATCTGTTGGTTTAAACTTAGATCCTCATATAAAGCAGCCAGCACCTAGACCACCGGCTGACTTGGATCACCTCCTGGAAAGCATTACAGTCACCGAGGTAAAGCAATATGAAAACTTGGTATCACCTTCCTTAACAAAGCCTAATCAAGCTACACTAAAATTTGATCCTTCTAAAGCTTACTTTTTTGTTGTTTTTGACACTGAGACAACCTGTACTGGAAGAAACGCTGAAATTTGTCAGTTATCTGCGACTGATGAAACAGGACTCAAAATTTTCTCTTACTACATCTACCTTCAGGAAATGTCAGTAATGGAGCTTCACGTATCAATAAACTGTCTGTAAGAACTATAAATGGAAACAGGAGACTGTACAAGGAAAATCAACCGGTTGAAACCGTTACACTAGATCACGCACTACAGAAATTTCTGACCTTCCTTGGCAATGTGAAGTATCCAGTCAACAGTGAGTTTCTCATCATTTTGATTGGCCACAATGCCTCCGTTTTTGACACTCCGATACTGCTTCGCAAGAGTAATACAGAGTTCCATTCTAAACTAAGACAATTAAACGCTTGTTTCGCCGACAGTCAAATTCTTGTAAAGCAGCTTATAAAAGAGAAACACCCAGCACTGCAGGTTCCATCAGGGGGTTTCTGCAAATCAAACCAGTCTAGTCTTTACAATCAACTCTTTCAGGAAGATTTCGACGCCCATGATTCTTTGGAGGATGCAAAAGCACTACGAAAAATAAATTTTCAGTCACCACTCAAACTAAAAAAAGAAAAAATTATAAAATTATCATCTGTAACAGCTATTTCGCAAGCAGTTGACAGCATGTTGTACTTTGATCGGCGCCATGAAATCCTCCAAACCTTCAACGGTAAACTCTTCAACTCGAATGGCGATAATGGCATCATCAAACAATCCATGGCTTTAACCATTGCTGGAACTGGCCTTTCGTACCCAAACCTGGCTGAACTGTACAAAAAGTTCGGGACGAAAGGCTTGCTAGCGATCCTGAGCAAGCCACCTTCGCAGTCAACATCAAAGCGACCTCGTGTTACACGAACGAAGCGAATTCTCGCCGCCATCGCAGAACACTTTGAGAAGACAATTCCAAACACGGACTGACCGTTTTCATCGACGTTAAATGGTAATTTTTATGTTAGTGTCATTCAAGCTTTATAAAACGTGAATATTTACGTTCGAAGAGCAGGTAAAAACTCGAACCCAGCTATCTAGCGGTCAGCGGAATGTAACGCGCGTGCGCAGAGTCCCATCTTGCAAGGTCAAGATTTTTTTAGCGTGGGAATCTCGCGCGGAGCTTGGTGTTACCCACGAATGTAATAACGCAAAAACGAGTTCGGTGACCCCTATTTTTTTTAGTAGGAAACGAATTACCTAATAAACTAGAAGGTGTCTACAAAAAATTAAAAAATTCTGTGGAGAATTCTTTTAACAATTTGGTAGATGTGATTTTTTGCGATTTGCGAAAAATTTCTTCCACAGAATTTTTTTTAATTTTCATATGTTAATTCTTGAAGTGTGCTAAGTTGATCCCACCCAAAAAAATATAGGGTCACCGAATTCATTTCCAAGATAAACTACGATTAATGCCAAAAAAGGGTTCAACTTCCTGTGACGTCATTCGACAGAGCCACCTTAAAAAGAGTTGCAAGTATTGTAAAAGGCAAGTGAAAGAGTTGATCTAATACTGTGCCAAAGCTGATATCTGGAAAAAAATTCAAAGGCAGAAAAAAAGATCCGTATGCTTTGGCAATGTGTGAAATGAGAAACTGTTATGAGCCACCTTAAATAAAGTTGAACTGACCTTATGTTATCTTGCATTTATCGGAGTGTGTGCGGTGGTTTCAATGGTACAAATTCAGCCGCGTTGAGCCAGCCCTCCTGATCCATCTTTCTTCATTGACTCCCTTATTACAACGGCCCCGCTTGTTGCGTGACACAGATTCAATTTTTTATTGAAAATGGAACTTCATACAAAGTAGGGAAAATAATTGATTTTTATTGAAATTGTATTTGTCCTAATTTAAGTTAGCGGGACCGTGGGGAATACTAGCCGCAAGGACGCAGATGCTGCTGTCAAGTTTTTATTGTGGCGCATCATCTTTAGGGACGCAAAGATGTGCTTTGGAACAAAGGGTCCAAAATGTGTAATCTTGAAACTTCAAAATTAGCTCCAGTAATCACACGATTTCGAGCGCAATTTGGAATAAATGACCACGAGTAAATTTTTTTTTTTAAATCAAGAGTTTGAAAGACAAAGCGAAGAACAAAAGCACGTGAATTGCGTACTACCAACTGACTGCGAGATTGGCAAACTTGGGCTAAAGAAAAAGGCCACGGCGAAAACACTGAGTCATACGAGCCAGGAGAACTCAATAACTTACTCGAGCAATTTTACGCAACCGTACGTAAACAAGTCGGGAAAGACTACGAGCCAGACAGTTTAAGAGTTATTGATACAGCTATCGACCGCCACATGAAAGAACGATACAACAATTCCATACTAAAGAGACAAGCAGTTTTCAGAATCAAAACGACAGAAACTATTTACGGCTGGAGTGGAAAGCAACGCGGCTCCGTCCAAGAAAGCAAAGGGAATCGAAACGGCCACACAATCAGCGCAGTCTGACCACCAGAGAGGAAATTATTGTAGGCAAATTATTAACAGGTTGATAAACTCATAAACCGAATAATTTCTCGCCTATATTGCGTGATTTTACACCCTGACGCCTCCTGGCTTTTTGACAAGGTCATGGCATTGCCGTTAATTGCGTATGCAAATTTGTTTCATACTTCAAAACAAAAGACAAAAACATGAGACGTTCATTTTCAAGCAGGAAATTTTGAATTAAACCTGGAGTCTTAATTCGCGCTGGCTATGGTTTCATGATACTTGATAGTAAAAAGAGTTAGTCGCTCCTGTTGTACTTACGTTTTGGAAATGTCAAGGTATAATATTAAATACACCAGTTGTTTTCTTCCTGAGCTCGAGGGTACGGTTCTTGTTATTGAAGCGTGTCTTCCAGTAACCGTTCAGCTAGGTTTTTGAGATATTGGCAGCAAAACTGTTCTCGGTAAATAGCGCTTATGTCAACAAACGTCAGGCAAGAGAATCATCGTAACGACCAAAACAAAATGACCGGAACAAGCGACGCTTGTTTCGGTCGCTTTGGTGGTTTCGCTCGTTTCGTTTCGGTCGGTTTAGTGGTTTCGCTGGTTTCGTTTTGTTGTTTCGGGTTTAAGCTATTCGTTTTTGGACTTTGGTCAACCGTTTAACGGTTTGAGCTAATCGTTTATAATTTTGGTTCGCCGTTTAACGCTTTAAGCTCTCCGTTTTTGGACTTTGGTCAACCGTTTAAATTTTTTGCTATTCGTTTAAACAATCGTTTTTCTTGACCGTTTAACGGAAAAGCGTTAGTGTCCGTTTTCCCAAAGAAGGTCACTTATTATTAATATATATATTTAGCCAAGCCTAAAAGCGGAGCTCCAAAAGCATTCTTTTTCTACTGGCATTTACATATAGTCTGCTTGTCATATCACCCATCTGACCTCACTCAAGCTACAGACCCAATGCTGTAGAAAATAGTATGGAAAGGTGATCTGAGCCAGTGGCACAGTGGATTTGGACCCCACGTGGATTTGCACCCTCCAGTCCAGATCTGCTTGTGGATCAGATTTGGACCCCCTAGTCCAGAACTGCTAGCAGATATGAATCCCCTTTTACGAATTTGGACCCCCACCCCTCCTAAAAACAAGCGTTCTATTGAGTAAGGTAATAAAAATTCTTTTCCAAACTGAGTTTGGAGATGTTAAAAAAGCAAAATAAAAATATTGAGGTAGGTTTTTTTAAAAAATAATCTTTAATACCTTGTGTAAAAAAACCTGCAAAGCTAGTTTTCATCTATAAATTTTTAAAACAAAACATTTCTTAACATCTTAGAGCAATACCTAAGGACAGGTCTGTTTCCCCGTTCAACTGTAGGCAACTTAGTTACATACTTAGCTACTTAGGTATGGTTTAGAGCCACTAGAAATTGGTGGAGAAGCCTGGTGATTGCTCCTTGGAATCAGTATCACATCAGATATATAGTGATTCAGATCATCACTTCATAATGAATGCAATTTCAATTATCCACAGCCTCCCATGAGACAGTCAGAAATCGGAAATCCTCTGGATATATGTATGCCTCACAAAAATTATGAAAGAAAGATATATGGAAATCAATAAAAATATTTAGATGCCATGAATTAAGACCAAGATATTTATTTTGATCAATTACTTCTTGACCTTACTATCACAAAAAAAAACTGTTTGCTAACATTAAGCTCATCACTCAATGCACCTACAGTGTTTTCAAAAAGAAATCCAGCTGCTCTTCTGGCCAGTTAAGTGCAAGACCAAACAACTTGATAATAATATATTGGGCATTTGGTTGATACCACTATCAAGGTGATTCATCAAAGCAAAAGTGCTGGAAATCCGTTAGCCATCTTAACTTGATCTTAACATACTTCATCAAACATCAGAGATTCCATTAAACATTAATGCCAAATGTCATCCAAACATCCCACAAGATTGGTGTGACCAGCTACTAATAAAATTAATTGAAAGACTGTATGCAGGAGGAGGAAGTCCAAAGGATGTGTACATTGATGAGAAAGAGCTTACTTTAAGTTTAATTTTAAGTTTTAAGTTTAATAATACTTTGTCATGTGAATACAGCTAAGTTGATACAAAACAAAAAAGTGCATGACTGGAGAATAATTGGGAGAAACTAAATTCCCATACAAAGAATATTATCTAATATTACACATTCTAAAAACTAAGAGGTGAAATTTAAACATGGCCCAAAGCTAACCTAATCAAATTAAATCAAATACTTGTCTCTTACAAGTCACCCCTGATTTGAGATTGAGACTAAAAATCATGAAGTAATCCAAAGCAAACCTAATTAAATTACATACTTGTCACTCACAAGCTACATCTGATTTAAAATTGACACTAATAATGTAATAGATAGGACTTAAAACTGCTTAAGGAAGGTGCATGCATGATGTTCGATGGAACACCATTCCAGTCTGTTATGTAGCGATTAAAAAAAGAAAAGCTGAAGGCCATATATATATTTAGCCATGCCAAGCCTAGAATCAGAGCTGCACACTCTCACCGAGCAACTTCGCAAGAGTTTATTTGGGCCAGTTTAATTTGTGTCCAAAACAATTGAGCAGCAGCAGGGAAAACGAAGAGTTTTCGATAGTAAACGTTTGCAAAAAAGAAAAAAAAAAGACGGACATTCTTGAGTCTAACTACTTTGAGATGAAAGCGTAAAGGGATTCAAAGCGGATCAAAAAACAAAACAAAACAAAACAAAACAAAAACACTGCAAGCGAACAAAGTACGATGCCGGCGAGTGTTTGCTCGAAGAAGGAGAAGGTGGAGAAATTAAACAAGACTAGCTAGTAATTAAAATAGCTTGTAATGATAAAGCTAGGAAAATCGGTATTTATTTTGACATAAATGCCCCTAGAAAAAAAAAATAAAGGGTACAAACTCTTCGTTTACAGCAGTCAACAGGAATTGACCGCGGTTCAGAAACAATATAACAACAAACATAAGACTTATTACAAGAAAACAAAGCACAATATGAATAATATTTCTTCGAAGATTCTTGGAGAAGGTGCAGAAATTGGACAGGTAACAAAACTATCTTGTATTAAGCTAGAAAATTTCCTTAGCAGATTTGACATAAATGTCCGTAGAAAAGACAAAAAAGAGGTCCGTACCTGATCGTTTAGAGCAGTCAACAGGAATCACTGAGACAGCAATCACTCGGAATGCGACAGAGCTGAATAATAGAGCCATTTCCCACAAAATCTTTCCTTGGCTTACACAAAACACTTAAGTGCTTTGATGGTTTTACTGTTACTTCCCATGTCTTCCGAAGAACCTTCTTCAATTAATGATTCTCAGTGGCAAAACATCATCCAGATAACGAAGAAAGCGCTTGCCAAACCAAACGAGCATTTCTCTCGCAGACCCGTCCACTTTAAAATTTATCAAAACCAGCCAGCCAGTCAACCCATTTCGCTGTTTTTAACATCCAAACGCTGATTCTTACCGGTTCAAACAAACGACATGTTTAAAGACGGCGAAACTTAATTGTTGTTTACAGGCTGATTTCGACGAAGATCTCTTAAAGACTTGACGAAGTGAAGCGCGCTGGGTTTTGACTGTTTTGGCAGCATTTTGACAACTTAATGTCAGATTTTGAGAAGTGCACATGCACATGCATTTGATCGGATTTTTTATTTTTACTCGAGCTCGAGTCTCCCCCTTTAATGCTTAATTTTACGAGGACTCATTGCGATTACGTGTTGATAAGATAAGGGCAAAAGTTTCTTAACGCTACTGTGAGGAACCAAGGTCGAAAAACAGTCAGCCAAGCCGAGTAAAAACACTCGTTCGCTTGCAAAGAAAACAACGTAACAAAACAAACAAACAATTCAACTACTTCTTTGCGTCCAAAACGAGTACAGATGATTGTTATTTATATCCATTCGAGAGAAAAATACAAGTTTCATTCCTGAACAAAAGTGACAGCGATTAAACCAAATGTTAAGCTTCTATTTATTTAATTTACCTCACTGTCCTGTGTTGTAGAGGTTTCTACCACTTGAAAATGCGTAAGCTTCAGTAAAGTAAAAACAAGCATCCGCAAAAATAGCAAACGGTTTGTCCAAAGAAAGAGCTTCTTCCACAGAGTTTGAGCTACTCATTCCTCCCATTAATACCGGTGAACTGTTAAGTGACTTTTCTTGGTGAGATGCAAGATGCCGCGGTGAAGTGAAAGCCCTTGAAGCGTTGAATTATACTGTTTTCAACCGCACAATCTTTGAAGCTTTTCCTGAGAAAAATCTTCCGTCCTTCCTTTCATCACTTGAAATTCACCTTCCGGAGTATCTTTTGACAAGTTCTTGATCTTTATGCTTTTTACGCGAAAGACAAACTTCGATCGAAGAAGATGAAGTTGTTTTGCTCAAAATAAAAAAACCAACTGAATGTGAAATTACCAGCCGCAGAAAGCGCGCGAAAAATTTTAACGGCCTCGATTTGGTTTGGGTGTCCCACACTTGGCTTGAGCCTGCGATCCAATCGAAAGCAAGTACCTGGTCAGCGGTCAACTTCAAAAAAACAGCTGACCTCGATGAAGTCTTAACTTGAGCCCGCGATATGGTCACGTAATACTGGTCAGCGGATACCTTGTTTTGACAGGTGTCAATTGGCTATAAGATGGATGTCCAGTATCAAAGATGTACGCTGTAAAGTAGCTGGTCAGCTGGGCCAGGTGGAGTATGGCCGCCATGTTGGATTATTATGATTATTATTAGGATATTATTAATTATTGGGCGACTCCGTCGTCGTCGTCGTCGTCGTCGTCGTGCGTACGCGCCCACGAGCAATACCGCTAGCCATTTTTACCATGAGAAAAGCAGTTGACGGGTTTCTATAGGTATGGTGCTCCGCTTGACGGCCCTTCGGGCCGTCTGAGCTCCGCTATTATTATTATCAGCCAACAGTAAGCTAGCCAGTGTCTCAATTCATAATATATATATTTAGCCAAGCCTAAAAGCGGAGCTCCAAAAGCATTATTTTTCTACTGGCATTTACATATAGTCTGCTAATGTCATATCACCCATCTGACCTCACTCAAGCTACAGACCCAATGCTGTAAAAAATAGTATGGAAAGGTGATCTGAGCCAGTGGCACAATGGATTTGGACCCCACGTGGATTTGCACCCTCCAGTCCAGATCTGCTTGTGGATCAGATTTGGACCCACTAGTCCAGAACTGCTGGCAGATATGAATCCCCTTTTACGGATTTGTACCCCCACCCCTCCTAAAAACAAGCGTTCTATTCAGTAAGGTAATAAAAATTCCTTTCCAAACTGAGTTTGGAGATGTTAAAAAAGCAAAATAAAAATATTGAGGTAGGTTTTTTTAAAAATAATCTTTAATACCTTGTGTAAAAAAGAACCTGCAAAGCTAGTTTTCATCTATAAATTTTTAAAACAAAACATTTCTTAACATCTTAGAGCAATACCTAAGGACAGGTCTGTTTCCCTGTTCAACTGTAGGCAACTTAGTTACATACTTAGCTACTTAGGTATGGTTTAGAGCCACTAGAAATTGGTGGAGAAGCCTGGTAATTGCTCCTTGGAATCAGTATCACATCAGATATATAGTGATTCAGATCATCAGTTCATAATGAATGCAATTGCAATTATCCACAGCCTCCCATGAGACAGTCAGAAATCAGAAATTGTGTATCCTCTGGATATATGTATGCGTCACAAAAATTATGAAAGAAAGATACATGGAAATCAATAAAAATATTTAGATGCCATGAATTAAGACCAAGATATTTCTTTTGAGCAATTACTTCTTGACCTTACTATCACAAAAAAAAGTGCTTGCTAACATTAAGCTCATCACTCAATGCACCTACAGTGTTTTCAAAAAGAAATCCAGCTGCTCTTCTGGCCAGTTAAGTGCAAGACCAAACAATTTGATAATAAAATATTGGGCATTTGGTTGATACCACTATCAAGGTGATTCATCAAAGCAAAAGTGCTGGAAATCTGTGTTAGCCATCTTAACTTGATCTTAACATACTTCATCAAACATCAGAGATTCCATTAAACATTAATGCCAAATGTCATCCAAACATCCCACTATATTGGTGTGACCAGCTACTAATAAAATTAATTGAAAGACTGTATGCAGGAGAAGGAAGTCCAAAGGATGTGTACATTGATGAGAAAGAGCTTACTTTAAGTTTAATTTTAAGTTTTAAGTTTAATAATACTTTGTCATGCGAATACAACTAAGCTGATACAAAACAAAAAAGTGCATGACTGGAGATTATAATTGGGAGAAACTAAATTCCCATACAAAGAATGTTATCTAATATCACACATTCTAAAAACTAAGAGGTGAAATTTAAACGTGGACTAAAGCTAACCTAATCAAATTAAATCAAATACTTGTCTCTTACAAGTCACCCCTGATTTGAGATTGAGACTAAAAAGTATGAAGTAATCCAAAGCAAACCTAATTAAATTACATACTTGTCACTCACAAGCTACATCTGATTTAGGCCCTGTTCGCACTAAGACAAAAATTTGAGTTTGGCGTCTGCAAAAAAAATGAAAATTTTGTAATCACCAATTTTTTGTTTTCGTAATCCTGTTCGCACATGAAGATGCGAAATCTTTTTTAGTGACAGATAGCTCTAATGCAAGGCAACCGCAAAAACTACACTGAAGGAGTCCGTCATCAATTTGATGACCCAATGACGGATGGATGTCAACGAACAAAGGATTTTCTCGCCTGGCAAAATTTTTACAGCCTCCTAAGCTAGTCGACGGAATCTTTGAAGTTTCGTTGCGCTTGCAAAAATTTTGGTGAGTGCAAAAAATCGTTCGCACTAGAAATGGCTTCGCGTTGACAGATGTTTTGGCAAATCAAACAAAATTTCGCGTAGTGCGAACAGGCCCTTAAATTGACACTAATAATGTAATAGATAGGACTTAAAACTGCTTAAAGAAGGTGCATGTATGATGTTCGATGGAACACCATTCCAGTCTGTTATGTAGCGATTAAAAAAAGAAAAGCTGAAGGCCATATATATATTTAGCCACGCCAAGCCTAGAATCGGAGCGGCACACTCTCACCGAGCAACTTCGCAAGGGTTTATTTGGGCCAGTTTAATTTGTGTCCAAAACAATTGAGCAGCTGCAGGGAAAACGAAGAGTTTTCGATAGTAAACGTTTGCAAAAAAAAAAAAAGAAAAAAAGACAGACATTCTTGAGTCCTAACTACTTTCAGATGAAAGCGTAAAGGGATTCAAAGCGGATAAAAAAAAAAAAAAAAACAAAACAAAACAAAACAAAACAAAAACACTACAAGCGAACAAAGTACGATGCCGGCGAGTGTTTGCTCGAAGAAGGAGAAGGTGGAGAAATTAAATAAGACTAGCAAGTAATTAAAATAGCTTGTACTGATAAAGCTAGGAAAATCGGTATTTATTTTGACATAAATACCTCTAGAAAAGAAAATAAAGGGTACAAACTCTTCGTTTACAGCAGTCAACAGGAATTTATCAAAACCAGCCAGCCAGTCAACCCATTTCGCTGTTTTTAACATCCAAACGCTGATTCTTACCGGTTCAAACAAATTAAGCCGACATGTTTAAAGACGCCGAAACTTAATTGTTGTTTACAGGCTGCTTTCGACGAAGATCTCTTAAAGACTTTTCTCAAATGACGATGAAGCGCGCTGGGTTTTGACTGTTTTGGCAGCATTTTGTCAGATTTTGAGAAGTGCACATGCACATGCATTTGATCGGATTTTTTATTTTTACTCGAGCTTGAGTTTCCGCCTTTAATCCTTAATTTTACGAGGACTCATTGCGATTACGTGTTAATAAGATAAGGACAAAAGTTTCTTAACGCTATTGAGGAACCAAGGTCGAAAAACAGTCAGCCAAGCCGAGTAAAAACACTCGTTCGCTTGCAAAGAAAACAACGTAACAAAACAAACAAACAATTCAACTACTTCTTTGCGTCCAAAACGAGTACAGATAATTGTTAAATTTATATCCATTCGAGAGAAAAATACAAGTTTCATTCCTGAACAAAAGTAACAACGATTAAACCAAATGTTAAGCTTCTATTTATTTAATTTACCTCACTGTCCTGTGTTGTAGAGGTTTCTACCACTTGAAAATACGTAAGCTTCAGTAAAGTAAAAACAAGCATCCGCAAAAATAGCCAACGGTTTGTCCAAAGAAAGAGCTTCTTCCAGAGAGTTTGAGCTACTCATTCCTCCCATTAATACCGGTGAACTGTTAAGTGACTTTTCTTGGTGAGATGCAAGATGCCGCGGTGAAGTGAAAGCCCTTGAAGCGTTGAATTATACTGTTTTCAACCGCACAATCTTTGAAGCTTTTCCTGAGAAAAATCTGCCGTCCTTCCTTTCATCACTTGAAAATTCACCTTCCGGAGTATCTTTTGATAAGGTCTTGATCTTTATGCTTTTTACGCGAAAGACAAACTTCGATCGAAGAAGATGAAGTTGTTTTGCTCAAAATAAAGAAACCAACTGAATGTGAAATTACCAGCCGCAGAAAGCGCGCGAAAAATTTTAACGGCCTCGATTTGGTTTGGGTGTCCCACACTTGGCTTGAGCCTGCGATCCAATCGAAAGCAAGTACCTGGTCAGCGGTCAACTTCAAAAAAACAGCTGACCTCGATGAGGTCTTAACTTGAGCCCGCGATATGGTCACGTTACACTGGTCAGCGGATACCTTGTTTTGACAGGTGTCAATTGGCTATAAGATGGATGTCCAGTATCAAAGATGTACGCTGTAAAGTAGCTGGTCAGCTGGGCCAGGTGGAGTATGGCCGCCATGTTGGATTATTATGATTATTATTAGGATATTATTAATTATTGGGCGACTCCGTCGTCGTCGTCGTCGTCGTGCGTACGCGCCCACGAGCAATACCGCTAGCCATTTTTACCATGAGAAAAGCAGTTGACGGGTTTCTATAGGTATGGTGCTCCGCTTGACGGCCCTTCGGGCCGTCGGAGCTCCGCTAAAAATACCCAAACGATGATTGGCTAAGCTATGGAACTTACAAGACACTCCAAGAGTTGTGCAGGCCTGGTCACAATCATCAGCAACTTCCTCAGAGCCTCTTAACAGGTGAAATGTCCAAATCAGTTTTATGGTGAGCCTGTACACAACCCCCCAAAAAAATAGTAATTAAGAACAGAAGCGAACTGTAAAATGCGACCCTATTCATCAGATGCCAAGTGATGTCCTGGCAAAATAAATCAGCAGCCACACAATTTTACTTAGTTGGCGCGGGTCACCACCGAAGGCCAGCACCAGGTAGCTGAGAACGCTAGGAAGTTGAGAAACAAGAGCAGATAATTGTGGTGTGATTTTAATAGCTCCACTGTGCACAAATTTGTACTATGTTTAATTCTAGCCATAACCAACAATTCCCTGATTGCATTTTATTCTTACCTCAAACAGCAGCCTATCCAGCATCTCTGACAGGTTATAGAAGTACAAACTGGTCAGGAAGCCCTCTTGGGAGGTCACACACTTCTTCCACAATCTGTACTAACATAAAATACACATAATGTCATATAGCAAGTTAACAGTCACCAAAATTAATAAAATTATAGTTTATCCATCATACTTTCTTTCACAAGCAGCTTTGGTGCTTAATTCCCATTTTGTACTTTGATCTTCAATTTCCAAAACTGGCTTCAAGTTTAGGCTAAAGTAACACCCTAATTTGCTGTTCTCATCTAATTTCAAATGACAAAATAAGTGTACATCGAAGTACAAATCTGACATGACAAACAGTCTGTATGTCAAAGTAGAGCAAACTGAGAAAGATTGGATTTTCAGGCCAAATCACAGTAATTATTATACATCTATTCGCAAAAAACCCTTAATATGATCAACAAAAATCACTGCTCTTTGACTTCACACTATACAGGTAACAAGCTATCGACTGTGAAGTGTAGGGAATGCATGAATTTAGTGCTCCACGAAATTCTCAGAACGGTTTAAATTGGCAAAAAGGATACACACCTGCTTCTAAACAAAGTTCAAAACTCTATTGCAGTGACTGTGACTAAGGGATTTTTCTTCAGAGAATTCTTGTATCAGCTACTATGAATACACATACCACACTACTGTTTAACACCAGTATGTTTCTAAAACTATGTTCTGAAATTATCAGTTTAAAGTCCCTCCAAACACATTGCTGATGGGTTCGGATAGGATTGAGATATTAAGTCTACGCTTACACGGGTCCGGACAAATTTTTGCACGGAGGAATTTTGTACCTGGACCGCCTGTTTACATGGAACAGTGCAAATTCTGTTATAGATCGCAATGGTGTTTACATGGGTCCACGCAAATTTTGAGACCAGTCACGGTATTTGAATGGCTTTTTTACATCTCTGCTGTGATTGGTTAAACTAATGCTTTTAGCCAATCACCTTGTAGTTAGGTGCAGTACGCAGCAAATCAAACATGGCAACAGACAAAAACTTTATGTAGACTGTTGAAGGAATAAATTTGTTGTTGCATGTAGTTTTAGACTACAAAGTCGGAAAAGCAGGCAAGGGAGGTACTGGGAGACAGTGAGGAGCAAATACGAAGACACAAAACGACAAGGAGAAATTTCTCTGAGGTGCCAAAGCTAAAATAGCGATGCACATAGCTTCCACTCATCTCCTCATATCTGTATGGTGATTTTGTTAATTTGTTTTGTGTCAAATTTGATTTTAAACAGAGCGAAATGTAACTTTACGAAAGAAACAAATTGCGACCTTGCAACATTTTCGCTTAGCAATCAATAAACATAAGTAGATTCCAGGCCTTAACCGCGTTAACCGTGCAAAACCTTGAACGGTTTGGGTGTTTTCACGAGTCTGTACGCATATTGGAACCATGCTGGTCAAAAACTTGACCTGCTTTTTTTCAGGTCCCAAACTTGCACTCTTAGCCATTCAAAAATTCGTCCGGTTCCACCAGTCCCGTGTGAACGCAAGGTGGAACCACGCAACCATGTAAACGGGGTCTTTAAAATATCTTTTTTCAGAATGTGTTACTTGCATAAACATGAGTTTTTCAATTTTTCATAAATTTTAACACTGTGAGAGTTTTTATCATCACCATCATCATCAATA